>NW_021026749.1:199164-241182 GCF_004153795.1 Camellia sinensis
ACCAAATCCCATAGGGGTGAGCATAAAGCCCAATAGAGAATTCTCACAAAGTATATACAGTTATGCAACTCCAATTAAAATGCAAATGTCAATGCCATGCCATGCACCTTTAAAGATTACCATCTTTCAATAAAATTTGCAATCTCAACTTATTTCAAAACTTCGAATTGTTAATCAATAGGGGCGGTAAATACGACACTGGTAATCCCTAGGCTGGTGTCTACAAGTAGACTATACAAGTACTACCAAGCTATTTTTACCGGTATTAACCGGAAGGCTCAACACCTATCCATGCAGTTTTCTAGTCTTTCACCATGGACACTCAGGCCAACTTATCAAAGTCATCTGCACCCCCTAACTGGACTTACCAACGTATTTACCCCTTTCACATTTCCATTAGTTCTCATTCCAGTAATTTCCCTCAAGTAAACATGATAAGAATGCAATAATGGTAATAATTCATTTCATGCACATTAATGCTAATATATGAAATGAGAATGCGATGCAATAATTAATATCTTATAACATTTCTTCATTTTCAAATATCTCTACAACAAGATCAATAAATTTAAATTTCTCATTTCTTCTCTCGCAATGTTATTTCACAACATAACCATATGCCTTCCATTCATAGCAACAACCACAATCACTCGCCATGCACAATTCATAGCAAGTTAGCCTCTTCAAGACCATATATATGTCCTCAACATAACTCTCCAAGATTTTACAATTCTTACATTTCAAGGCACACAACCATTTATCGTTTTCCAACAATCCATGTTCTAGTGTTTAACAATTATATGAAAATAACATCTCATTTCTCTTACCTCACATAGATAGCTATTTCTCTAACCATCAATGAAATTTATTTTCATTCATCCTCTTGACATAAAAGAATAAAGAATTTCATATGTATTTTTCTTATTTGCCAAAATCCCCAAATTTTAGGGTTTTCATCAAGACAAAACACTTCTCATTTTCTTGGTAAATCCCAACTAAAATCACATTTTTTAGGTTATATGAATGAACAATCAACATGGAGTAACAAGGATTGAGTTTTGGAAACCCATATTTAAAATTTCTCTACACTATGGCCCAAACCTTAAAATCAACACAAAACTTTGAGAGAACTCTTAAACCACTATCAATGTAGCAAAACATGTATATATAACTCAAGAAATCCCTACCTCAAAGTGTTGATGATGAAGAGAAGATGAAACCCTAGCTTTTGATGGAGGATCCTTCAACCTCTACCACACCAAGAGAGACCCTAGCTTTTGATCTACAAGATTAGTGAGAGAAGATGATGATCTAACCCAATGGAAAGCAAGAATCAAAGGCTTTTGATGCCTTGGTTAGGGTTTTTAGAGAGAGAGGGAGATATATTAGAATGAGACACAAATAGCCCAAAAGAGTAGAAAAAATAGGGTTTTCGGACTGTCCCCGTCCCGCACGTGCGAAGCCTCTGTCCCACACATGCGGCCCTCCAATCCGCACTCAGTCCTGCACCTGCAATTTAAGCAGTGTGTCAAGCCAAACAGCCCTTGAATTCCGCATGTGCGGCCTTGCCTCCCGCACGTGCTGCCCAAGGCCCCCACACGTGCAGCTAGCCAACCATCGCAAAAAAGTTTTTGGTTCAACCCTCGGGCACTCTAGACCTGACCTCACGCTTTCTAGAACAAGCGAAAATCGGCACCAAACCAAACAAGAACTAGAACTCTAATCTAGATAACCAACTCCAGATGTTTCAAGTCCAACGAAGATAAAAGGAGAATGGAGAAAGAAGGAAAATAAAGGAAACAAGGACCCTGTCATCACAACCTCCCCACCATAGGAAATTTCGTCCCCAAAATTTAAATAGACTCACCAAACCAAATTTAGCAACGACAATCATTTTAACAACATCCTCAAGTTACAACATTTATGTTCAACCAACATTTATCATCATCATCATCATTATCTCATCAAAACAATAATCATTATACAAGGCACTTGGAATAAAACATCATTAGCAAAATATCGATCTTTCACAATCTCAAACTTGGATTAACAGTACACATAATAACATGTGACCCACAATTCAACATTCTCCCTTTCATCACTAGGGAACACTACAATCAAAATAAAACAATCATGCAAGCTCAAACAAATCCGGATACTTGCAGTGGACTTCCGCCTCCCTTTCCCAAGTTGTTTCCTCACTCCCATGGTGTCTCCACAACACCTTTACTAATGGTATGGTTTTGCCTCGTAGTACTTGCTCTCGGGTATCTAAGATTTGAACCGGTCGCTCTTCGTAAGAAGCATCCTCATCTAGTCCTAAATCAACCCAATCTAACACATGAGATGGGTCGGGCTCATACTTCCTAAGCATTGACACATAAAACACGTTGTGGACTCCCGAAAGTTGTGGCGGTAAACCTAACCAGTATGCCACTTCCCCAATTCTCTCCAATATCTCGAAAGGCCCAATGAACCTCAGAAACAACTTTCCACTCTTGCCAAATCTCGTCAAACCCCGCCTATGTGAGATCTTAAGAAACACATGATTACCCATTTCGAAAGATAAGGGTCGTCTCCTCTTATCGGCGTAACTTTTCTGTCAGCTTTGAGCCGTGGCTAATCTCTTCCGAATGAGAGCAAATTTCTCGGTTGTCTCTCTAACGATCTCCGGACCCAACAATGGTGCATCCCCCACCTCAACCCAACAGATTGGCGATCTACAAGGTCGGCCATACAAGGCCTCAAATGGTGCCATCTCGATACTAGCCTGATAACTATTGTTGTAAGCAAATTCAATCAACAGTAAGTGCCTCTCCCAAGGCCCCTTGAAGTCTAGGACACAAGCTCTAAGCATGTCCTCCAAAATCTGTATGGTACGTTTCGATTGCCCATCGGTTTGAGGATGATAAGCGGTGCTAAAGGTTAACTTGGTTCCCAGTGCCTCTTGAAGGCTTTGCCACAACCGGGCGGTAAAACGAGGATCCCTATCCGACACAATGGTTACCTGAACCCCATGAAGCCAAACTATCTCCCTAACATACAACTCTGCCAAATGTTCAACTGAGTTGCTAGTACGCATTGGAATGAAATGTGTGGACTTAGTCAACCGATCAATAATTACCTAAATGGCATCATTGCCCTGCTGTGTTCTAGGAAGCCCAACTACGAAGTCCATGATAACGTGCTCCCACTTCCACTCGGCTATTAGTAAGGGTTGTAACAAACCCGCTAGTCTTTGGTGTTCGGCCTTCACTTATTGACAAGTAAGACACTTGACACAAAGGATGCAACATCCCGCTTCATATCCCTTCACCAAAACTGACGGCTAAGATCACAATACATTTTGGTGCCTCCCAGATGTACCGCAAGGCATGAGTGGTGGAACTCCCGAACCACTTCCTCTCTACAAGATTCAGGTACAAACAAACGGTCTAGATAGCGCACACTCTGATCCAAGTGAATGTTCAAACCCTTCTCTTCCTTCCCACATGAGATTCTATCACGAATTAACTCTACTTCATGGTCCCTTTGTTGTGCCTCTATAACTTTGCTAATTAAGACAGGTTGAGCACTCAAAGTAAACAATGTTGCACCCTCTTCGGACTCACCAAATTGCAATTCAAACTTGCCGACTTCACCCAACATAACCCACTCTCGAATGGCCACACTCGCCAAACTACTCACGGTTTTTTGACTAAGGCGTCGGCCACTACATTGGCCTTACCCGGATGATAATGTAACTCAAAGTCATAGTCTTCTAAAAATTCCATCCACCTCCATTGACGTAAATTCAGGTCTTTTTGGGAAAACAGATACTTTAGGCTCTTATGATCGAAGAAAACCTCAAATTTCTCACCATACAAGTAATGCCTACAAATTTTCAAGGCAAACACTACCGCTGCTAGTTCTAGGTTGTGGGTGGGGTAATTCTTCTCATGAGTTTTCAATTGACGTGAACCATACGCTACCACCTTTCCCTCTTGCATCAAAACACAACCAAGCTCATCCCAAGACACATCACAAAGGAAAGTGTAACCCAAACCCCTTTTTGGAATTATCAACACCGGTGCCATGGTCAATCTAGTTTTTAGCTCTTGGAAGGACTTCTCGCAAGCTTCACTCCATACAAACTTAACCGCCTTTCTAACCAATCTAGTCAAAGGCACGACTAATCTAGAAAAGTCTCTCACAAACCACCGATAGTACCCTGCCAATCCCGAGAAACTCTGGATCTCAAAAACATTTTTAGGTTGCTCCCAATCCTGTATAGAGTCTATCTTGGAAGAATCTATGGTTACCCCTTCACTTGACACTACATGACCCAAAAACTTCACCTCGGTGAGCCAAAACTCATACTTCTCAAATTTAGCATACAACTGATGTTTTCGAAGCAAGTCAAGCACTACCCTCAAGTGAGCCTCATGTTCCTCCTCAGAAATCAAATAAATTAGAATGTCGTCCACAAAGACGACCACAAAGTGATCCAAGTACTCCCTAAAAATTCAGTTCATCAAATCCATGAAAGAAGCCGGTGCATTAGTCAACCCAAAGGGCATTACAAGGAACTCATAGTGGCCATAACGCATACGAAAGGCCATTTTCTGGATGTCCTCCTCCTAGACTCTCGACTGATGGTATCCTGACCTCAAATCTATCTTTCAAAACCCACAAGACCCTATAAGTTGATCAAACAAGTCATCTATTCTGGGTAAAGGGTATTTGTTCTTAACAGTAACTCCGTTCAACTTGCGGTAATCAATACAGAACAGCAACGACCCATCCTTCTTCTTCGCAAAGAGAGCCGACGCTCCCCAAGGTGATGTACTAGGGCGAATGAAGCCCTTGTCTAACAGCTCTTGGAGTTGCATCTTCAACTCATGCAACTCTGCGGGTGCAAATCTATACAGTGCCATAAAAATTGGTGCCGTTCCAGGCACTAAGTCGATGGTGAACTCAACCTCCTGGTGGGGTGGCAAACTAGTAAAGTCCTCGGGAAACACGTCCAAGTATTCACACACTACCCTCAGCAACTCAACTCGAGTCCCGCCACTCTCATTATTCAAAAGAGTAGTAAGATGACCACTAAGCTCATTCCTACTATGAGGATCAAATACTGGCGATAAGACCCTATCAAACCGGTCTCCCAGAAAGTAAAAACAATCAACACCCGAAGTGCACACTGTGACCTTCCACCGAAATCAATCAATCACTGCCCGATATGAAGACAACCAATCCATGCCTAGAATAACATCAAAACTTGACATGTCTAGCAATACAAAAGCAAATGGGAGTCTATGCCCGGCAACCTCTATCTCACACCCACGACATTCCCGATCCAAGTCAATTGTACCCCCAACTAGGGACTCAACCCTGAGTGGAGACGCTAACTGTGCCACCTCTAACCCCAATGCAGATGCGAATGCAACAAATATGAATGAATGAGACGCGCCCCTATCTATCAATACACTGGCCAAAGAATTACACACAATAAAAGTACCTTTCACAACTGAGGGTCCTGGCAACTGCTCTGGCATGGTAACTACATACACACGCCCCTGTGACCTCTAATCAACCTGCTCATCCCTCGAAGCATAGGCCTACTGTACTGACTGAGCCGAAGCGGCTCCCTGATGAACTCGTTAAGTCTGAGCTGAGTGAGCCTACTGATGGCTCTGAGTCTGCCTCGACCTCGATGCGCTAGATGTGCCTCCCAACTGCTGGCAAGCTCTCTTTATATGCCCCGACTGACCGCACTAATAGCAGGTAGGCCCCTGCCCTCTGCTCTGTGACTGACTCTGAGATCGGTTAGGCGGTGGTGGTGGTGGCAACATCTGCTGTCCTCCTCCTTTTTGTGGACAAACAAAGGCCTTGTGACTCGGTTGGCCACATTTGAAGCAAGAAAACCCACTCGGCGCACCCCTTCCCGAGCCCGCACTAGGCAAGGGAAAGGTAGATCTAGACTGTTGTTGTTGGGGCTAGGATTGGGATGAAAAGGTGCTCTTACTCTTCTTATTAGGCCTATAATCTCCCTGCGATCCTTGGCCCCTAGACCTCGAATTCCGAAGTCTCTCCTCCTCGGCCTCCACCATAATTTCCACATGTGCGGCCGCCTCCACAAGGCAATCATAATTCCGGATCATTTTCCCGACAACCTTGAACAAAATCTTCGCCCTCAACCTTTGCTCGAACTCAAAGCAACGACGCTCCTTCGTCACTACCAACTCCGATGCAAACTGGGACAAACTAGAAAAGGCCGCTTCAAATTCGGCCATGGACATATTTAGTTGCTTAAGGTCCTTGAATTCCTGCCTCAACCTCTCCCTAGCCGTGGGAGGTAGGTACTTGTCTTGGAAGGCCACCATAAACACCTCCCATGTTGGCTCAATTCGGCCTTTGGCATACTTCTACCATTGGCCTACGTCAACCTTGAGATAGTAGCTAGCAAGGGTCACCCTCAACTCACCATCCTCGATGTGAAGCATTTCGAAGGTCTTCACGATTTGTTCAAGCCATTCATCCACTTTCTTTGGCTCGGGGCCACCATGGAATTCATCCGGCTTGGCCCGCAAAAACTCCCTCGTAAGGAAGCTCGCCCTTGTCTCCGCAACATTCTCCCTAGCTTGAATCTCCACCTTAAGTATGTTCATGGACTCCCTTACTGTCTTTGCCATCTCCAGGGCTAGAGCTCCCATTGTGGCTTGGCCGGCTTGTCTCGGCATCTCCGCTTGCCCCACTTGTTCGGCTATGTCAGCTTGGCCTAGACCCTCTTCTTGTACCGGGACCTCATGGACCGGTATCTTATGTACACCCCGACGACCATGACCTCGCCTTCCACCCCTACCACCTTGTGTTCAAATCCTTCCCGACATCCTAATTAAGGAACAAGATAGATAATTTAGCACATAATTCCAAATGTGCTTGCAACTTGCCTCACATATTAAACTATAACGATTACACATATCCTATCACACAGCAATTCAATTCACTCCACATAAGCACGTAGTCACATAAGCACATACGAATTATCCTTCAGTGATGAGATTCGTCCCATGAGAAACCAAGAATTCTTAGTAAAATGAGTATTGATCAAGTACCCTTCTAATAAGACCTCAAGGAATCTAACAGGCGCAAATAACATCCCAAAAGTCTAATCCCATACCCACATAGTCACAAAAGCATGCTATCACATAATCACAAAAACAAAACGTTTCCTAATCATTAGAAATGAACCCATTGTGGTATAGCAACCACTTCCCGCGAGCCCCAAGTATTCGAACCCAGTAGCTCTGATACCAAGTTGTAACACCCCAAAATAATCCCAACGTGAATTATACATCAACCATTCTCCATTCATTATATCAAAAATCTCCATGGTTTATACAAGGGTTCCACATGAAAATATACATTCAATGATAAGAAACACCTAAATCTATAGCATGTGAAACATATATTCTCAAAATAAAAATAAAACAAAAGAGATGCCCTTACGGGCTTACATCTTCCAAGGCAATAGCCCGGTTACACAAAATGGTCTCTCGGACCCATACCAAATTAGCCCTAGGCTTTACAAATATTCAACAAAAGAAAGAGCAATCTACTCTTCACCAAAACATATCCACCCCCTTAGCTCGGCGGGATCACAACATCTTTACCTGTACCAAATCCCATAGGGGTGAGCATAAAGCCCAATAGAGAATTCTCACAAAGTATATACAGTTATGCAACTCCAATTAAAATGCAAATGTCAATGCCATGCCATGCACCTTTAAAGATTACCATCTTTCAATAAAATTTGCAATCTCAACTTATTTCAAAACTTCGAATTGTTAATCAATAGGGGCGGTAAATACGACACTGGTAATCCCTAGGCTGGTGTCTGCAAGTAGACTATACAAGTACTACCAAGTTGTCATTTTTACCGGTATTAACCAGAAGGCTCGACACCTAACCGTGCGGGTTTCTGGTCTTTCACCATGAACACTCAGGCCAACTTATCAAAGTCATCTGCACCCCCTAACTGGACTTACCAACGTATTTACCCCTTTCACATTTCCGTTAGTTCTCATTACAATATAATTCCCTTCAAGTAAACATGATGAGAATGCAATAATGGTAATAATTCATTTCATGCACATTAATGATAATATATCAACTGAGAATGCGACGCAATAATTAATATCTCATAACATTTCTTCATTTTCAAATATCTTTACAACAAGATCAATAAATTTCAATTTCTCATTTCTTCTCTCGCAATGTTATTTCACAACATAACCATATGCCTTCCATTCATAGCAACAACCACAATCACTCGCCATGCACAATTCATAGCAAGTTAGCCTCTTCAAGACCATATATATGTTCTCGACATAACTCTCCAAGATTTTACAATTCTTACATTTCAAGGCACACAACCATTTATCGTTTTCCAACAATCCATGTTCTAGTGTTTAACAATTATATAAAAATAACATCTCATTTCTCTTACCTCACATAGATAGCTATTTCTCTAACCATCAATGAAATTTACTTTCATTCATCCTCTTGACATAAAAGAATAAAGAATTTCATATGTATTTTTCTTATTTGCCAAAAATCCCCAAATTTTAGGGTTTTTCATGAAGACAAAACGCTTCTCATTTCCTTGGTAAATCCCAACTAAAATCACATTTCTTAGGTTATATGAATGAACAATCAACATGGAGTAACAAGGATTGAGTTTTGGAAACCCACATTTAAAATTTCTCTACACTATGACCTAAACCTTAAAATCAACACAAAACTTTGAGAGAGCTCTTAAACCACTATCAATATAGCAAAACATGTATATATAACTCACGAAATCTCTACGTCAAAGTGTTGATGATGAAGAGAAGATGAAACCCTAGCTTTTGATGAAGGATCCTTCAGCCTCTACCACACCAAGAGAGACCCTAGCTTTTGATCTTCAAGATTAGTGAGAGGAGATGATGATCTAACCTAATGGATAGTAAGAATCAAAGGGTCTGATATCCCCCGGGTACTCTGGACCTGTGTTGTTATGTGATCGGGGGATGAACCACTTGCTGTCGGTGCTCAGTTTACTCCAGATGTGATGGGATGGCACGTACTATTTTGAGCATTTGTGGATACTGTTTATCCTACTTCCTGACTTGGGTATTGAGTCTGTCTTGTTGTATCGAGTCAATCCTGTTGAGTCTTTCTTGTTATATCGAGTCAGTCCTGTCGAGTCTGTCTTCTTGTATCGAGTCAGTCCTGTTGAGGCTGTCTTGTTGTATTGAGTCAATCCTGTTGAGTCTGTCTTGTCGTATCGAGTCAGTCTTGTTGTGCTAGAGTCGAGTGATTTTGGGGGGTGTTACCTCGGACATCACTCTCTTGTTTTGTGTTTGTATTTTGCACCATTTCTTTTTGAGTCTGTTTCTGCCATGGAACCAGTTACACCAACAGATCTGAATGAAACAACAGTGATTTTCACGCTCTTGTATTTGTTTCTGCTTTGCGCCAGTTGTGCCAGCAAACTTGAATGAAACGACAGTTCTCTTCACCTGCTCTTCTGTGCCTCGAACTCATTGCATTGACTTAAGTTTTCCAAAACTTTTCAGACACTGTGATGAAAACGAAGAGGGAGGAATTCCTCGGGTTTTGTAAAATTTGATCAATTGAGAGAAAGAGAGGCGTGCTATGCCCTTAATGAATGAAATCATGCATGTTAACGTGAGTACTGAGAAGGATCCTGGCTTGATCCAGATTGGTTCTGCATTGTCTTCAGCGTGAGCGACTAGTCGCTTTCCTAAAAAATTTCAAAAAATGTTTTGCGTCGTCCTACAAAGACCTGTGCGGAATCGCTCTTGAGATTGTGCAGCTTAGGATCGCTCTCAACCTTGAGACTCGACCCCTCTTGATTTCAAACCTCGAACTTGGATTCAGAATGTTCCAAGGCCAATCATGATGTGAGGCATGTGTGGCTAGATTTGAAGCAGCCCATGAATTAGTGGCAAGAAAGTCAGATCAAGAAGACCAAATGTCGTCAAAAGAAGCTTGCAAAGCTAGATCAGGAGCACCCCTCGAACTAGGGGCAAAAATATCAGACGCGCTCGAAGAGCCGAAGATGGATCATTTCACAAATCAATGAAGATCGGCAAGAATGCCAAACCCCAGAAGGGAGGAAAGATGAAGACATTGCTAAAGGACAACCGAGTTCCTATCCACAACACTAGGGGCAAATTCACCCTCCATTGGATGGACTCCTGCATCGTCAGCAAATAGCAGCCATTCTCCTGGATTCAGATGACTTCAGGATCTCAAAACCATTTGACATGGACAAAGCTACACTTTTACCCTTGAGAGGCTCGCTGGGCCGAAAACCCGGAAGGGCGACCCAGGCAAAAGTTAGAGCAAGAAAAAGAAGAAAAAGAACAAAAAAAAAAGAAGAAAAAAAGAAAAATGCAAAGAATGAAGATGAAAAAAGTAGAAAAGAAATGAAAAGAAGAGAAGAACAGAGCTCGCAAGGTTGAAAGCCCGGAAGGGCGGCCTTGGCAAAAGTTAGAGCGCAAAAGGAGAGGTTAATACCCGAGTGTACTTTAACCCCGAACTACGTAAGGCTTGATTCCCATCTTTGGGATACGTAGGCAACTTCACTCTGAAGTCCAGCCGTAAAACACTTCAAATCCGACTGTGTCCATGTGATGGTTCTGGTCATCTTTGTCTTCTCTATATCCGAGAATCTAGTTGTAATTGTCACTGTGAAGACTGGTTGCCATATGCTACGGCGCTAGTGAGGACTGGTTGCCATGTGCTGCGGCACTGTTCAGACTAGGGGCAACTTTCCATTGCCATACAGTGTGTCGTGGTGCTATTCAAACAAAGGGCAACTTTCTGTTGCCATGCAGTGTCCTTCAAGCAAGGGGCAATTTTCCTTCGGATCTGAGGTTGTGCATCTCAAGAGTAGGTTCTGTGCTCGTTGAGCAGTGGTTGTTTGCAAAAACAATTTTTGAGAATTTTTACTGAGGTTGACTAATCTCTAAAAAATTATTCCATCTTTTCCAAAACTGGACCATTTCTTGGACCCAAAAAGGGAAAATTTTCATTGCTCATAACCTAACTTGCATAATTTTCAAATCAAAAATCAAACAAGTATGTTAATCTAACTCTCATATTGGTCAAAATTGTTTTAGTAGAAAGCAAAAACAAAAAATGGTCAAAATAATGAACTAGGGGCACAGTTGAGTCAGGTTTTCTGTCTTTTCCCCCTTTATCAACGCACTTACCAGAAAGGGCATCATACCTGCCGAAAAAGGGCACCACTGAAGCTAACCGCAAAAGGGCATTAAGCTCTCACATCCTCCAAGCAGCGAGGTATCAAGCCAAGTGCGAAGCACGAACTGGAATGGATCAAGATATTCCACTCCCTTATCCAGACAGATCTGATCACGTCCAAACTCCCCAGCAGAGCATCATCAACCGATGTTAGCTGCAGATTTGCTACACACCCTGTTGTAGCGCAACCCCTCTGTGGGAGAAACTCACTGTTGTGAGCAGAAGAAAGAGAATCTAGTAGGATGCTAGGGGCATGAGCCCGCAACTTCCTGTTCATCCATCAACCACCCAGGGGAGGGATGAAAAATGAGAGATTGAAAAATAGAGAGATATACGATGAGAGAAAAAGTGAGAAAAGGGCTTTTTTAGAAAAACAGAGATTGAGTGCTAGAGTGATGTGAGAATCACAAATGAGAAAAGGGTGGGGAACACTACCCGGAGAAACTGGCTTCTCGCGAACTGAGAGGTGTCTCGTCTTTGAAACACGTCTGTGTATCATGTCTTTTGTATTGTCTCGATTCTTGTTTGAGTCGTTTCGAGTGTTTCTCGATGTGTTTAGGTTGTTTACCTTTCGTTTTTCTTTGTTGAGTCATAGTGCGCTGTGTTCAGTTGTAGGCTCAACACCCGGTCGAGAACTCATTCTCAATTTCAAAAATGAATCGTTTTGAGCTCAGAGTGCTGTGCCATTCTCCACATTTATGCAAAACAAGATTTGTTCTTTCATAAAAACCGTAGGGTTCAACCCAGGTCAGGTGAGAACAGTAGAACCAGGACCTATCTGAAGCTATATGGGTTCTAAACTGCAAAGCAAAAGAAGAGAGGGAAAATCGGAACATCTGAGTTTGTTTCAAATTCTGAGATCGCATTCCATATGCACCTTCTCAGGCCTTGTTAATGCTACTGAAGCATGAGTGCGTCTCTACCTCAAGTGTAAGCCTGCTTCAAGTCAGAATGGCAGTCCAAGCAGCACCTGTGGTTTTCACATACAGATGTTATCTCTCGCCAATATTGACAGGGTGTCCCCTTTTGAGCTGAGTATGTTGCAAAGTCCTCTAAGAGGTAAATCAGAGGCACCAGAGTATATGTTTGATGCCCCTCTATTGTATAGAATGTGCACTTTCATATACACTTCTGTTACATGCGTGCCACGCATCATTATGATTCATTCATAGAATATGCTTTGCTTTCAATCTTGCATAGAATAAGCTTCCAATGTTGCATAGAATATGCCTGTCTCATGCATAGAATATGCTTTCAATATTGCATAGAGTATGCTTTCCATGTTGCATAGAAAATGCCCCCATACTTGCATAGAAAATGCATCTTATCGCACTTCTTTTGTATACCTCACTCACACTGTCTTGTGTACCTGTATTGCATTGTTTTGCACATCTCTAACATGCGTTGTCACGCACATTCTAGTTGCATTGTTATGCACACTTTACTTGCGTTGTTACGCTCATTCCACTCGCATTGTTATGCACCCTTTCAATTGCACCGTTTTGCACAATCTCTTCCTTTCTGAAACATCGGGATACGTCCCTATGTTTCTATCCCTTTTCCGAAACACCGGGATACGTCCCTATGTTTCTCCTTCCTTCAGAAACACTGGGATACGTCCCTATGTTTCTATCCCTTTTCCGAAACACCGGGATACGTCCCTACGTTTCTCTCTCTTTCCGAAACACCGAGATACGTCCCTATGTTTCTTTTCCTTTTCCGAAACACCGGGATACCTCCCTATGTTTCTCCTTCCTTCAAAAACACTGGGATACGTCCCTATGTTTCTATCCCTTTTCCAAAACACCGGGATACGTCCCTATGTTTCTATACCTTTCCGAAACACTGGGATACGTCCTTATGTTTCTCTCTCTTTCCGAAACACCGGGATACTTCCCTATGTTTCTCCCCCTTTGGTTTAGAGTATTTGGAATACGTTCCAATGCTTATACCTTTTCGAAACACTGGGATATGTCCCTACGTTTCTCTCTCTTTCCGAAACACCGAGATACGTCCCTATGTTTCTTCTCCTTTTCCGAAGCACCGGGATATGTCCCTATGTTTCTCCTTCCTTCGAAAACACCGGGATACGTCCCTATGTTTCTCCTTCCTTCGAAAACACCAGGATACGTCCCTATGTTTCTCTCTTCTTTCCGAAACACCGGGATACGTCCCTATGTTTCTCCTTCCTTCGGAAACACCGGGATACGTCCCTATGTTTCTTCTCCTTTTTCGAAACACTGGGATACGTCCCTACATTTCTCTCTTCTTTCCGAAACACTGGGATATGTCCCTATGTTTCTCCTTCCTTCCGAAGCACCGGGATACGTCCCTATGTTTCTACTTCCTTCCGAAACACCGATATACGTCCCTACGTTTCTCTCTTCTTTCCGAAACACCGGGATACATCCCTATGTTTCTCCTTCTTTTCGAAACACCGGGATACGTCCCTATGTTTCTCCTTCCTTTCGAAACACCGGGATACGTCCCTATGTTTCTCCTTCCTTCTGAAACACCGGGATACGTCCCTATGTTTCTCCTTCCTTCTGAAACACCGGGATACGTCCCTATGTTTCTATCCCTTTTTCGAAACACCGGGATACGTCCCTATGTTTCTATACCTTTCCGAAACACCGGGATACGTCCCTATGTTTCTATACCTTTCTGAAACACCGGGATACGTCCTTATATTTCTCTCTCTTTCCAAAACACCGAGATACGTCCCTATGTTTCTCCCCCTTTGGTTTAGAGTATTTGGAATACGTTCCAATGCTTATACCTTTTCGAAACACTGGGATACGTCCCTACATTTCTCTCTCTTTCTGAAACACCAGGATACGTCCCTATGTTTCTCCCTCTTTGGTTAAGAGCATTTGGAATACGTTCCAGTGCTTGAACCACTCTGAAACACTGGGATACGTCCCTATGTTTCTCCTTTGTTTCGAAACACCAGGATATGTCCCTATGTTTCTCCCTCTTTGGTTAAGAGCATTTGGAATACGTTCCAATGCTTATACCTTTCCGAAACACCGGGATACGTCCCTATGTTTCTTGCATGGTCATAAGATATGCTTGGCTTTGTGCATTGTCTTGCATTTTGCCCCTACCCTCGGGCGCATATCTTTGTCTGTTGCTTGTATGCTTTGTCTAAGTCTTCGACCTTGTCAAAAATGGGTCGTCTCTGGGCTTTGACAGTCACTCCCGTCATTTTTATGAATTTCGAGTTTTGCCAAAGAGGGGCAACTGTAGACAACCAATTTTTGACCATCCTTAAGACTTGGACGTCATCGTTTGAACACTCGATGATTACCCTTGTTTGTGATCGTCTTGAGTCCTCGGAGGTTTCGGCTACGCGCCTTACCTCAAGACCTCTCGACTTGTTTGTTATGTGTTTGGTTTTGCATCAAACACTTGTTGTTTTGCTTCTAAGGGTGGGAAATAGCTTGTAGGCCATCCCCACACCTCACCGGCCATGGCTTGAGGCCACCGGCCTTGTTTCCTTGCCACCGGCCATCGGTGATGGCCGGTCGACACTATTGATGGTCGGTCGGCATTGTGTTTGGTCGGCCGGCCACTGATTTTGGTCAATCGGCCACTTTTTTTGGCCAAGACCTTTTCTTGAGGGGGTTTGAACCTTTTGAACCCTTAGTTTTAGCTTCTTGAGGAAGCTTGAACCTTTTGAATCTTTGTTCTAGCTTCTCCAAGAAGCTTGAACTCTTTGTTCTAGCTTCTCCAAGAAGCTTGAACCCTTTTGCCTAGCTTCTCCAAGAAGCTTGGCCCTTTTGCCTAGCTTCTCCAAGAAGCTTGGCCTTCGTGGCCCTTTTGCTCCAAGCTTCTAAGAGAAGCTTGGCCCCTTTGCTCCAAACTTCTAAGAGAAGCTTGGACCCTTCTTTCTCTATAAAAGAAGAGCTCCTCTTCCATTGCAAGGGTTCCAAGAAATTTTTCCAAGACAAAAACATATATCCCTCTTGATATCTCTACATCCAAGCCTCCAAAGTGCTTGGTTCTTGACCCCATTGCACCCCAACTCCTAAGCACACACCTACACCATTCATCTAAGGTTCTTGGAGGGTCTTGTGGGGGCTCAAGAATTGGTTTTGGCTCAGAAAAATCTGCTGGAGTGCTGGTTTTGAAGAAGGTCTTCAAGGGTGAGTTTCTAAGCCTTAAATCCCCCATTTTTGCACACACTTTTAGCCTATCTTGCATACTGTTTTGAGCTAAACTTATAACTGAAAAAAAGTCTTTTTTTTGAGTGCTTTAAATAATTGTTTAAGGTCACTTTTGTGTTTGGGGTTGTTTAGCCCCTCTTAGGCCTTGTTTGGCCCCATTTTGTGCTATTTTTGGTGAGCCCCGGGACCACCTTGTTTGGGCCTCCTCACCACTGAAATCTTGAGGGATTTTAGGGGTGAGGATGGTGGTTTAAGGTCCTGAGAAGGAGAGGGCCATCCCCTCTCCTTGTTGCCTTCAATATTGGCCATTTTTGCCTCATGTGTGAGCATCATTCTTAAGTTCATGTTGACCATGTCTTAGTAGGTATTTGGTAGTATTTTTCCATGTTTTACTTCTGTTTTAAGTTGGTTTAGACACACCATGCTTGCTTTGCATACTTGTCTTGTAATGCCATGAAATTGCCTTAACATGTACATAGCATTTAGACTACTATGCTCATGTGTTTTGGCCTAGCTTTGTGAAGCTTTTATGCTTGATTTAGTGTGCTTGAGGTCTGTTTTTGGTCATCCAGGTCATCCATGCTTCGCTTTGTAGAGCTACCATGTAATCCGTCTTGTAGGCCTTAAGTATCGGACCCTCTAGCATGCTATCCTTGCATCATTTCAGTGGCTTAGAACCACTTATAGCATCATTTCAGTCCTCATGGCATGCTTGTATGCTTGCATTTGATGTCCCTTTAATGCTTCATAAGGTTGTCATCTTATGCTCAATGCTTGGCCTCTGTTGTATGCTTGCATGTTTAGACCATTTAGATGCCATCTAGGTGTGCCTTTGGTCTTGTTTAGACCTGCATCGGGGCTGTTTTGGAGCCCCCTTGGCCCTTTTAGGCTTGGTTGGTATGGCCATGGTTTAAGCCCCTTGGCTTGCCTTGAGTTTTGGACATTGTTGCATGCCATGCTTGTCTTGTTTCCTTGGTTTGGCACCTCTTATAACATGATTTCAGAGTTTATTATGCATGCCATTAGTCCATGTTTATCCTCTTTTAAGTGTGCTTAGAAGTTGCTCTTTGGTGCCTAAGTGTTGGATCATGAATGCATGCATGTTTGTATGTCATTTTGCCTTTCATTCTTGAGCATGTTGGCCACTGTTTTGGGCTTAGTAGAGAGCTGCCCAAATTAGTTTAAGACCCTCATTCGTGTGTTGTTGCATGCTAGCCTTGCATGTTGTTGCATACTTGGCCTATCGCATGTGTTGCATGCTTGAATCACATTGCATTTGGCATGCATTTCCTCTTGTTTTGATTGCTTAACATGTTATACGTCTTGCATGTTTGCATGTTCACATTGCATCTTTGCATGCTTATTAGCTTGCATACTTGTTACATATTTGCATCTTGGCATGCTTGTTTGCATCCTCATGTTGCATGTTTAGCTTGCATGCCTAGGTTGCATTTCATTAAGCATGCATCCCTTGCCTCTTGAATTGATTATGATAGAGGTTGGGCCTCCATTGTTTGTTTATGTGCATTTTATTCCACACCAAACTGCACAACTTGACTTCTTTGGCCATCACGCATTGAAATGCGCGATTGGTGGCCCGAGAGTCGAGCACCATACTCCCTTGAGTCTTAAACATGATATGGAGTGTGGTTGTGCAAACATTTGCTTTGAAATGCATTGCCATGCCTTGTCTGTCCTCTGCTGCTATCAAAATAAGTTTCTGCAGGAAGATATGGCCGGTCGGCCATCTACAGTGCCGATCGACCAAACATTTATGGCCGATATCAATATCCATGGTCGATGGATGGCCGGTGGCCTTTACTTTTGGCCGGTGACCTTCCACAGTGCTCAAAAGGTGGTTCAGAAGCAACCTTGGGATTTGTGCAAGTCTCAGAGGAGCAGAGCAGTGTAAACAGAGACAACTTGTGCATGGCGATGGGTTTCCAAGCGGAGCCGAGCATACGTGTGCTGGGCCCTCTTCCCGAGGCAGTTTTATCGCTTTATTAGCTTAGTTAATTTGCTTAACTAGTTAATTGGTCTGTAAATAATTAATTAGCTTGTAGGTTAATTAATTTGTATTATTCTTTTGGTCTCTCCGAGCGAGGGCGAATTTGTAATAAGCGTACGTGTGTGTGATGCATGTCTTCCAACCCCACGTCTTTCTCCCTTTTATTTACCAGCTTATGATGGTTAGATTAGGGCATGTTTCAATTAGCATACTTATGCTCGCATGTTTGCATCATTCATCTGTATTGCATGCACCGGGCTCGGCGCATCATTCTAACTGCGTTGTCTTTCAATTCCAAGTTGAATACGTGTTAGTTGTAGCATCTCATATGCCATTCTTAGGATAGCCGAGCCTATTTCTAGTCGCATTTTGCATGTGTTGCATTAGCCATCTTAACATGAACTAGGATCATGCATCGATTACTAACTAGTTTCTGTTTTGGCTCGGGGTACTCGGTAAGTGTTTATGCTTTAGCATCCTTGCATGTGTGTGAGTGACTACCATGATAGCATGTTTACCATGAGGCTATGTGCTTATGTGATATATCTGCCTGAGTGCCTGTGGGTGAAGGTTGGATTATCTAAATTGGAACAATGCATTAACTATGAGTTTTAAGCCCACCAGATAGTGGCAAACCATCTTTTCTAAGCCCACTCGAGGGTGGCAAAACCTGCATTTTAGCCTACTTGCGAGTGGCAAACCATTTTCAAAACAAACATAAAATGTTTTGTTCCAATTCAGGCGATCCAGTCTATACTTGTATGCTGTGCACATCACATAGTAAATCTAGGCTAATAACCGGAATAAGAACGCATAATGTTTTCAAAACTAGATATCATGGTTAGTAAAGGCCGATCTTTGATCGAACGAGCAGGGGTGCTCATAGCTAACCTTCCCCAATCGTACCCAAGTTCCCAAGCCGAGGTAACTTTGGTGATGACGGACACGTGGCCTTAGGCAACGAGTCAGGGTTTCCTAAATTCCCCCAAAATAAATATTTAGGTGGCGACTCTGTATCTGGCAAAGCAGTCCATGTTTGGCACTTCTTTACAAAAATCTGTTTTCCAAGACGATTTGCCAGATTTGGACTCTTTGGTGATTTATCAATCTCACATTGCACATTGTGAGATCAGATTAAGAACCGTGGCAATTTGAGTCCGAACTGTAGCGAGCCCAATAATTGAACAGAACGGGGGTTCTCCCCCGGGGCGTTCGGGGACGTCTACACCAAGCCACCCTCTATCTTTCTTACAAAGGACTTAGGGTAGAAACACACTCTATGTAGATTAATCCCTAGATAGAAGATATGTAGAGAGAGAGAGAGTCGGTTCTAGGGTTTGCAAAATGAAAGAGATAAAAAAGTGAAGTGTTTACCCGCTACTGCCTACTGATATAACACAGGCTTGCTCGAGCGAAGGATTGGTCGCTCAAGCAACCAGACACAAAGAACTCTCGCTCGAGCATAGAAAGCCTCGCTCGAGCCAAGAATGCGAAGCTTCAGGTCTGCAACCCAGAAGCACGCTCGAGCGAAAGAATGCTCGCTCAAGCGAAGAAACTCAAAACATGCACCTCGCTCGCTCGAGCGAAGGAAAGCTCACTCGAGCTAAGAAACACAGCTCTCAGGTCAAAATGAGATGCAGAAGCACGCTCGAGCGTAAGACTTCTCGCTCGAGCCACCAGACACAAAACTCAACTCTAGCTCGAGCGAAAGGAACCTGGCTCGAGCGAAGGAACTAAAACAAAGAGCTCGCTCAAGCGACAAGGTCCTCGCTTGAGTAAAGACACCAAAATCTGGGCAGTAACCATTTGCTCCCAATCACTCCTAACCTGTAACAAACCTGCCCAACACAACCTATAACTCAAAAATAAGGAATTAAAGGGTGACAACAATATATATACAACAACGAGCTCCACGGAACCTAAGTCCGGATACAACAACCAAATGGGGAAAGACCAGGATCGCTATAACCTCCCCCTCTTAAAGAATTTTGTCCCCGAAATTAGGCACAGGTTTTCAAGCACAAGTTTTCTCAACTTTCAACAATATTACACTTCAATATGCGATAATTTGATCCATTACTGATCATTCCATCTCTATTCAAGAGACATTTCACGATACAATTTTCAATTTGCATTATCAACATGCATTTCTGTCAAATCCAACAATTTCCATAACATATTCCATGTTCAAGATATATTTCCATTTCTACAACACATTCAACATATACAATGTTATAACAAACTTCCATTTCAAAGCAAGTTCTACAATGCTTCCATAAACCGAAACATATACAATGTTTTACAACTTAAGACACATTCAATGCTCTTAAAGTTTAACAACACAATAAAATATACAACATATACTCAAACATCGACAAATAGATCCGGATATTTCTCTCGGACCTCCAACTCACGTTCCCAAGTGGCTTCCTCCACTCCGTGATGTTTCCACAAAACTTTCACCAGAGGGATGGTCTTGCCTCGCAAGACTTGATCCCGCCTATCCAAGACCCGTGCCGGTCTCTCCTCATACGAGGCATCCTCGTCAACCTCTAAGTTGGTCCAATCCAATACATGCGATGGATCCGGCTCGTACTTCTGAAACATACTAACATGAAACACGTCATGAACTCCAGACAACTGCGGTGGCAAAGCCAAACGGTAGGCAACCTCGCCAATCCTCTCAAGGATCTCAAAAGGGCCAATAAATCGAGGGGATAACTTCCCTCTCTTACCAAATCTCATCAAACCCCGCTTGGGTGATATTTTCAGAAACACGTGATCGCCCACCTCAAATGCCAAAGGCCTCCTCCTACGGTCAGCATAACATTTTTGACGACTCTGGGCTGTAACAAGCCTCCTACGGATAAGCTCAACTTTCTTCATCGTTTCCCTCACTAACTCCGGGCCCAACAAAGGTGCATCACCCACCTCGGCCCAACAAACTGGAGACCTACAAGGTCGGCCATACAAGGCCTCAAACGGTGCCATACCGATACTCGACTGAAAACTGTTGTTGTAGGCAAACTCCACCAAGGGCAAATGCCTCTCCCACGACCCACTAAAGTCAAGAACACAACCCCGAAGCATATCCTCAAGGATCTGAATAGTACGCTCGGACTGCCCATCAGTCTGAGGATGATAAGCCGTGCTAAAGGTCAACCTAGTGCCCAAGGCACCCTGCAAACTCTGCCACAACCTAGCAGTAAAACGTGGGTCTCTATTTGAAACGATCGACACTGGGACCCCGTGCAACCTCACTATGTCCCGAATATACAAGTCGGCAAGATGATCTACCGAATCTCTCACGTGCATAGGGATGAAGTGCGCCGACTTAGTCAACCAGTCTACAACCACCCAAATAGCATCACTACCCCGCTGAGTCCTCGGAAGGCCTACAACGAAGTCCATAGTGACATGCTCCCACTTTCACTCGGCAATAGGCAAGGATTGTAACAAACCCGCTGGCCTCTGATGTTCGGCCTTCACTTGCTGACAAGTAAGTCACTTAGACACAAAAGCTGCCACATCCTTCTTCATACCCCACCACCAAAATTGGCGACTCAAATCCCGATACATCTTAGTGCCTCCAGGATGCACCGCAAGGCGTGAATGGTGAAACTCTCGGAGTACCTCCTCTCGGAAAGACTCCGGCACAAACAAACGGTCTCGATATCTCACACTCTGGTCGGGATACACAGACAAACCCTTCTCAACTTTCCCACTGGAGATCTTCTCTCTGAGGGATTCTACCTCAAGGTCACCTCTCTGTGCCTCTAACACTCGAGTCACAAGTGTAGGCTGCGCAACAACAAAAAACAAGGTAGCAGCCTCAACGGATTCACCCAGAAGCAAATCAAACTCGCCAAGTGCACCCAACATCTTCCACTCCCGGATGGCTATACAGGCTACATCACTAATGGATTTTCTGCTACGGGCATCGGCCACAACATTTGCCTTCCCCGGATGATAATGTAACTCAAAGTCGTAATCCTCAATAAACTCCATCCACCTCCTTTGCCTCAAGTTCAAGTCTTTCTGTGTAAACAGATATTTCAGATTCTTATGATCTGAGAATACCTCGAACCTCTCACCATAAAGGTAGTGCCTAAAAATCTTCAAGGCAAAAATCACAGCTGCTAACTCTAGGTCATGTGTAGGATAATTCCTCTCGTGTATTTTCAACTGCCGCGAGCCATAGGCTACGACCTTCCCCTCTTGCATCAACACACAACCCAAGCCCTCTCGTGAAGCATCACAATAAACTGCATAACCCAACCCTCTCTCCGGAATAATCAAGACCGGAGCAGTGGTCAATCTAACCTTCAATTCCTGGAATGACTTTTCACAAGTCTCACTCCATACAAATTTGACCCCTTTCCGTGTCAATCTAGTCAACGGTGAAGCTAGCCTAAAGAAATGTTTCACAAACTGGCGGTAATACCTAGCTAATCCCAGAAAACTGCGAATCTCAAAAACACTCTTAGGCTGTGCCCAATCCTGCACTGCCTTAATCTTGGAGGTATCAACAGACACCCCTTCCCCGAAAACCACATGGCCTAAGAACTTAACCTCTCCTCGCCAGAACTCACACTTCCCAAACTTGGCATACAGCTTATGGGCTCTAAGCAACTCAAGTACCACTCTCAAGTGTTCCTCGTTCTCCTCCTTAGAAGGTGAATAAATCAGGATGTCGTCCACGAAAACGACCACAAAACGATCCAAGAATTCCCGAAATATCCGGTTCATCAAGTCCATAAAGACTGCCGTTGCATTAGTGAGCCCAAAAGGCATCACCAGAAACTCATAGTGGCCATACCACGTACGGAATGCCGTCTTCGGAATATCCTCCTCCCTGACCCTCAACTGGTGGTAACCCGATCTCAAGTCTATCTTAGAGAAACAACGGGAACCCTTCAACTGGTCAAACAAATCATCAATACGAGGCATAGGGTACTTATTCTTGACCGTAGCCCGATTCAACTTCCGATAATCGATACAAAGTCTCAAGGCACCATCTTTCTTTTTAGCAAAGAGGGCCGGTGCTCCCCACGACAAAACACTACGGCGAATGAAGCCCTTATCCAGCAATTCTTGGAGCTGAATCTTCAACTCACTCAACTCGGCTGGGGCAAAACGATAAGGTGCCATAGAAACTGGCGCGGTGCCATAGAAACTGGCGCCGTGCCAAGCACTAAGTCAATAGAGAACTCAATCTCTCGATGAGGTGGTAAACTAACAAGGTCCTCGGGAAAAACATTCGAATACTCACAAACCACCCTCGGCAATACAATCTGGGTCTCATCACACTCACTACTCATAAAGCTAGCAAGAAGACCACTAAGCTCACTCTGCCCTCGCGGATCATACACTGGAAAACACTACCAACCTGATCCCCCAAGAAATGGAAACAATCCCCACTCACGGTACATACTGTGACCCTCTAGCGGTAATAATTGATAACAGCCCGGTATGACGATAACCAGTCCATACCCAAGATAACATCAAAACCTAACATAGGTATAACTACAAAAGGAAATGGAAGCCGATGGTCGGCGACCTCTATATCACAACCCCGACACCCGTGTTTCAAAATCAATTCACCCCTAACAGGTGATACAACACATATAAGAGATGCTAACTGTGCCAACTCCAACCCCAAAACAGATGCAAATGCAGTAGATATAAAGGAATGGGATGCACCCATGTCAATCAACACATTGGCAACCGAGTTACAAAACAAAAAGGTACCTCTCACAACAGATGGAGCCAGTACAAGATCTTGCGCGGTAACAGCATACACGCGCCCAGAAGGTCTCTGATCTACCTGCTCACCCCTAGGAGCAAAAGACTGCTGCACAGACTGGGACGACGAAGCTCCCTGATTGGCCCTCGAGGCCTGAACTGACTGTGCTAGCTGAAAACTCTGCGTCTGTCTAGAACCAAACGCACCCGATGTGGCACTTAACTACGGGCAGAACCTCTTTAGGTGCCCTGCCTGACCACACTGATAACAAGACAGTGGCTGACCTCTGCCCTGACTCTGGCTCTGAGGTCGAGCCGAAGATGAAGCAGCTCTCTGACCTCCTCCCCTCTGTGGGCAAGCTGGAGACTTGTGACCCGGCTGGCCACATTTGTAACAAGTCACGTCTCCCTGACTGCCTCTCCCAAAACCTGCACTCGGCACTGGAAAGGTAGACCTAGCAAAACTACCCTGAGACTGCTGAGGGTTAGAACCCCTCTGTCTCCTGCCATCACCCTGACCATCCTGACTCCTCTTGGAGCCCCTCAACCTCTCCTCCTCCTCATGCATCATAATCTCCATATGTGCCGCAGCGTCTACAAGGCACCTATACTCCCGAGTCATAGACCCGCCAACTCTCATCTTGAGCCCGTGCCTCAATTTCCGCTCAAACTCGAGACAACGGCATTCTTCAGACGCCACAAGCTCAGGTGCAAACCTGCATAGACTAGTAAATGCGGCCTCAAACTCGGCCACTGATGAACTCAACTGCTTTAGCTGGCAGAACTGATCTCTCAACTTCTCCCTGACAGCGGGAGACAGAAACTTCTCCTGGAAAGCATCTACAAAGGCCTCCCAAGTGCCACCAATACTACCTCTCGTGAACTTCCACCACTGGCCCGCATCCCTCTTTAGCTAGAAAGATGCCAAGGTCGCCTTCAATACCCCATCTTCTATACCAAGCATCTCAAACGTCTTAGTCATCTGCTCCAACCACTCATCAGCCTTAAGTGGCTCTTTCGGATCCCCCAAAAACTCATCTGGATTAGACCGGAAAAACTCCTTCTTCAGAAAGGAAGGCCTGCATCAACAACCTGGGCCTGAACTGGAGCCTGAACTGGATTCTCAGCTCTGAGGATACCTATAGATTCCCTGAATGCTCCTGTTATCTCGCGGGCTAAGGCACCCATGGCCTGCTGACCCACTGGCTCGGCCACATTGGCCTGACCAACACCCTCCTGCTGCGCCGGAACATCATCCGGTAAAGACATCTCCTGCCTACTACGCCTACCACATCTACCTCCACGTCCTCGTCCTCGTCCTCATCCTGACATCCTAATAAAGGTAACGAAGAACATTAGCACATTTATAAATGTGCCGAAGCTATAACACTCACGTCCTAATACAATGGACAACTGTAATTCATTCCACGTAAGCACATAATCACATAAGCACTTACGAATTTCATTTCCGGATAATGACAGTCCCGAGGCGTTGCTAGAGTTCTAGTTAGAAACAGCATTGATCAAGTGCTTTTCCAAAAGGACTCCCAGAGACCCAAGGATCTAATCAATATCCTAGAAACTAAATCTCATACCCAAGTAGTCACATAAACATGTTATCACATAAGCATACAACATTACATCTAAGTCTCTAACAAGTGAGACAAACCCATTGTGGTACTAACCACTTCCCGCGTACCCAAAGTATTCGAACCCGGTACGCTCTGATACCAAGTTGTAATGCCCTCAAAATAATACATAAAACCCCACATTCTTGACATGTATTGATATAAAAAAAATAAACACTTTTCCATTCATCAGAGTAGTCCTTACAAATGTATTACATGTTGACAACAAAAGTAAATGCCCAACGGCTTACAACTTTCCAAGCCAACACTTGGTTACACAAAAGAGAGTACTAACTCATATCATATTAAGCCCTTGGCCTGAATTTACATGTAATACAACAAAAAAATAACAAAACATCAAAAAGAGTCTTCAACTCCGAAAACCTTCCAAGCTATGTCCTTGGAGGTGGCATAACACCTGGACCTGAAAATGATGTCTCATATAGGGTGAGCCACAGCCCAGTAGATATATACTAAACCAAATATAAGTAATGACTAAAACAATAGCATTTGATAGATGGTTAACACTTATAAACCAGTTATATCACAATTCAGTTCCATGACACTTATGTCCATGTTACAATCCACTTTACTTTACTTATCAACTCATTTCATAAACGTGGCTCAGAACCTGGCCAGATAATTTAAATGAGATTATATCTCATATTAATAGTACATCCATTTCAATTGGGATAACAATTCATTTACACACTTCTTACTTCACAATAGTACACATAATTGTTGTATCAATCTCAAACAAAACACTTCCATACTTCATATATGATATACAGATTTGCTATATCAATGCTTCAATAGATACACATATTTGTTGTATCAATGGAGTACATCCCCTATCTCCTCCCAAACAATGTCCGGTTTAGGAGTCCATTCCCCATCTTCCCCTAAGCCGTGGAGTACATCCCCTATCTCCTCCCACATAGCACAATGTATATAAACACATATCATATACAAGGTCAATCAATACATAAATTTGATATATTATTCCAACCGCCATATTTAATGACATATTCAATTGATTAGTTTTAGTTCGCCTAATCATCATGCATCGTCTACAACATTCAAGACTATCCTCCACTGATAGCCCAAAGCAGTTATTTTTAAACTGAAAATAAATGCATCAAATGGATATAATATCAACATTGTCATAGGTGAATGATAAATTAATCCAATTACACCACTTAATCCCATAATTTTCCAATTTCAATATTCTCAACTTAATTTCACATTTCCCCAAATTAATTATACAAATTAACTATTCAATACAATTAGGGCATTTTTCCCCTTTTTCCAACAATAGCCCTAAGGCTCATTGTTCATCCATAATCCATAAACAACCTCCATTTCAAGTCTATAACCTAAACATAACTCAAACATGGAAAACCCCTCTTTTAGAAATTACACAATAAACCCTAACTTTCCCAATATCACCCAACATTACCAACTAATCAAAATGACCAAAATTAAAGACAAAACTCATAAGATGGAGTAGGGTATCCCTACCTCGAAATTAGAAGGCCAAAGGAGAAGATGGCCAAAACTCAAAGTGCTTCAAATCCGAGATTTTTCAGATTAAAACGAAGCCCAAGCCACCCTTTATCTTTCTTACAAAGGACTTAGGGTAGAAACACACTCTATGTAGATCAATCCCTAGAGAGAAGATATGTAGAGAGAGAGAGAGTCGGTTCTAGGGTTTGCAAAATGAAAGAGATGAAAAAGTGAAGTGTTTACCCGCTGCTGCCTACTGATATAACACAGGCTCGCTCGAGCGAAGGATTGGTCGCTCGAGCGACCAGACACAAAGAACTCTCGCTCGAGCCAAGAATGCGAAGCTTCAGGTCTACAACCCAGAAGCACGCTCGAGCGAAAGAATGCTCGCTTGAGCAAAGAAACTCAAAACATGCACCTCGCTCGCTCGAGAGAAGGAAAGCTCGCTCGAGCCAAGAAACACAGCTCTCAGGTCAAAATGAGACGCAGAAGCACGCTCGAGCGTAAGACTTCTCGCTTGAGCCACCAGACACAAAACTCAACTCTCGCTCGAGCGAAGGGAACCTGGCTCGAGTGAAGGAACTAAAACAAAGAGCTCGCTCGAGCGACAAGGTCCTCGCTCGAGTGAAGACACCAAAATCTGGGCAGCAACCATTTGCTCCCAATCACTCCCAACCTGCAACAAACCTGCCCAACACAACCTATAACTCAAAAATAAGGAATTAAAGGATGACAACAATATATATACAACAACGAGCTCCACGGAACCTAAGTCCGGATACAACAACCAAATGGGAAAGACCGGGATCGCTATAAAGTAAATAAACAATTATCAGTAAAGATAAATTCTCCAAATTTTCAAGAGGTGAGTGATAATACATATCCAACTCCATTATCCTCATCAATATGATTCTAATTTCATAATTTCAATATCAATCTCATTAGTTATATAAAACCAACATTTGGGGCATTTAGGGTAAAACCCATTTTCTTTCCAAAATCAATCCCAAATTTCAAAATCAACCATTTATTTCCAACTCAACATTATTTTCCACATCAAAATCATTTTCAATGATCCATTTGAAAAACCCCTCTTTTGGTTTTTACCCAAAACCCTAGATTTGTTCCAAATCTTTCAAAATCTCAATATTGCTTAGAAATAACAAATAGATAAGTTAAAACTCATAAAAAGTGTGGAGATATCCCAACCTCAAGCTTAAAGAACGAGAGAGTGATGAGGAAACTCAAAGACGCCAAAAATTAACTTTGCCCCGATTAGAATGAAGCCCTCGCTGAGCTCTATCTTTTTAACAAAGGGACACAGGTGAAAAGGTCGACGGATCTAGGTGGATTTGAGTTAAATAGATGGGTTTTAGAGAGAGAATGAGAGAAATTAGGGTTTTGAAATGTTTAAAGAAGGAGAGAGGTGAAAAAGTGACTCAGAAAAGTGACATTACGAACTGATATGCGCGCAGCTCACTCAAGCGCAAGATGTGTCACTCGAGTGACCAGACACAATAAGTTTCACCGCTCGAGCGCAGAATACAAACTCCCAGTAGTTTTACAGACAGAAGACCGTCACTCAAGTGCAAAAAACTTCATTTGGGCAAAGAATACAAACTCCTAGTATTTTTGCAGACCTGCAAAAGTACTGGAGGTTCACAAAGACCACTGGAGCGCAAGAAGTGTCGCTCGAGCGAAGAAACAAAATTTTGGGCAACAACAGTTTTAAAAACAAGCTACCAACATGTTCCAAACGTAACCAACACATCCTAAAAGCCAAACTCAAAGAGATATAAGGGGAAGCAAGACATAGATAACTATATGAGATAGTGAAACCCGAATCCAAAACATCAAACAGGTCGGGTCCAAATCGAAATCGCTATAATCTTCCCCCTTTAGGAATTTCATCCTCAAAATTTAAAATTAAACTTCAAAACCATGTTCAAAATAATTATAACCACGATAGTAATTCAAATTCACCATAATGACCCATTCACCAGTCATTCCTCTTATAACCAGTATAGCGATCCCTGTTTTCCCCTTTATGTATTGTATTACGAGCTCGGGTTCCATAGGTGGTTGTTGTTGTTTATATCTTGTTTCCATCCTTTGATTCTTTGTATTTGAGTTTTGGGATGTGTTAGGTAGGTTTGAAACAGGTTGGATGTGATTTGAAATAAATAGTTGCTGCCCAGATTTTGGTTTCTTCACTCGAGGCTTTAGTCGCTTGAGCGAGATTCAATTTTTAGTTCCTTCACTCGAGCCAGGGTTCTTTCACTCGAGTGAGATTTGAGTGGTGTGTCTCTTCGCTCGAGCGAGCATTCTTGCCCTCGAGTGTGCGTCTGCGTCTTGGAAGAACCTGAGAGTTGGTATTCTTCGCTCGAGCAAGGGTTTTGTCGCTCGAGCGAGCGAGCTCTATGTTTTGTGTTACTTCACTCGAGCGAGAACTCTTACGCTCGAGTGTGCGTCTGGGTTGCAGACCTGAAGCTTTGAGTTATACGCTTGAGCGAGGCTTCTTGTGCTCGAGCAAGGTGTTCTTTGTGTCTGGTCGCTCGAGCGACCACTTCTTCGCTCGAGCGAGCCTCGAGTATAACAAATTGCAGCAGTGGATTTTTACACACTTTTTCACTCTCTTCTTCCTCCAAACCCTAAATTCAGCACCTTCTCTCTCTACATACACCTTATCTCTACAAATACACCTAGTTCTAGTGGCCTTCTACCCTAGTCCCTTTGTAAGAAGGGTAGAGCTTCGCGTGGGCTACGTTGTGATCCGAAAAAGTTGAGCTTTGGAGCACTTTTGAATTTCCTCTTTTTCTCCTTTGGGATCCTAACTTCGAGGTAGGGATAAACTACTCCTTCTTACGAGTTTTAACATAAATTTTAGTCATTTTGTATAAATAGTGAGTTATGGAAATTTTGGGAAGTTAGGGTTTTGAAATTGAAATCATAAAGAGGGGTTATCAATTGTTGAGCACTATGTGTATGTGTGACCTTGAAAAATGGAATTATTGTTGTAGAATTGTTGAAATTGAGCCTTAGGGCTAAAGTTGAGAAAATGGGGAAAATCCCTAATTAAGTTTAAATAATTAATTTATATAATTAATTTGGGAAAATATGGAAATATGAAATTGTGTTGAAAATTATGAAATTAGGAAATTATGAGATTGAATGGTGTAGTTGGATTGATTAATCACGCACCTATGAAAACATTAATAATTTATCTATTTGATAACTTTATTATCTGTTTAGAAATAACTGCTTTGGGCTATCAGTGGAGGATAGTCTTGATTGTTGTAGACACTGCATGTTGATTAGGCAAAATTGAAACTAATCAACTGAATTAAGTCATTGAATATGACGGATGGAATAGCACATCGAATATGTGCATTGATTAATCATTGTATATGATGAAGTGTTTAAAAACATTGCATATGTATGTTGTTTGGGAGGAGATAGGGCATGTACTCCATTGTTTGGGAGGAGATAGGGGATGTACTCCATTGTTTGGGAGGAGATAGAGGATGGACTCCATTAATAATTAAGTTGGCCGGAGTGTCCAGTGTGAAAGTCCTGAAACCTTATATGCATCTGAATGATGTTGATGATTGAAGTGTTGTTAATATGAGTTGTAATCTCATTTTGAATTGTTGATGAATCGAAGTGTTGTTTTCTTATGAGTTGTAGTCTCATTTGAAAATCTAGAATAGACGAACTATGTTAATGAAATGAATTGGAAATACAAAAGGAACTCAGTTGAAGGATGAATATCAATGTTGGTGAATTATAAAAATGGTGTATGTCGATACACATGTGTTGAACATATGCTAATGTTTTAGTTATTTCTCATATTTGGTTTCGCATATCTCTACTGGGCTTTGGCTCACCCTATATGGGACATCATTTTCAGGTAAAGGTGATATGTCGCCTCCAAGGATGTAGCTTGGGAGGTTTAGAAACTAAAGGCTTACTTCTTTTTGTTATCTTTTGTATTACATGTAATTCAAGCCAAGGGCTTAGTATGTTAAGAGTTAGAACTCTCTTTTGGTTGTATCCAAGTGTTGACTTGGAAAGTTGTAAGCCTATAGGGCATTTACTTTTGTTGTCAACATGTAATATTTTTGTAAAGAATACTCTGATGGATGAATATATTTTATTTTCCCAAGTCTATGGATATCATAAATGATTAATTTATGCATTTATTTTGAGGGTGTTATAACCAGGATAAATAAGTCTCCATCACTAAATATACAATTCACATTTCCAAACATATACAATGTTTATGTTACATTTACAAGACAAGATTCTCACCACAAGCTCAAATATCAATAAATAGGTCTGGATACTTCTCACGGACTTCCAACTCACGTTCCCAAGTGGCCTCTTCAACCTTGTGGTGTCGCCATAACACTTTTACCAAAGGAATCGTCTTGCCAAGCAACACTTAGTCTCGAGTATCTAAGACTCTAATTGGTCTCTCCTCATACGAGGCATCCTCATCAACCTTTAACTCAGTCCAATACAACACGTATGAAGGATTCGGCTCATACTTTCAAAGCATAAAGCTATAGAACACGTCATGAACCTCGAAAAGCTACGGCGGCAAGGCCAAATAATAAGCTACCTCTGTAATCCGCTCTAGGATCTCAAAAGGTCTAATAAACCTAGTAGACAACTTCTCGCTCTTCCCAAACCTTATCAAACCCCGTCTAGGTAATATCTTCAAGAAAACGTGGTCTCCCACCTCAAAGGATAACAGTCTCCTCCTACGGTCGGCATAGCTCTTCTGACAACTTTGAATCGTAACCAACCTATTACAAATAAGTGTAATTTTCTCCATCGTTTCCTCGACCAACTCTGGACCAAACATAGGTGCATCACCCACCTCGGCCTAACATACAGGAGATCTACACTGTCGGCCATATAAGGCCTCAAACGGTGCCATACCATTACTCGACTGGAATCAGTTGTTATAGGCAAACTCCACTAAAGGCAAGTGTCTCTCCTACGACCCCTTAAAGTTAAGAACACAACTTCGAAGCATATCTTCTAGGATTTGAATGGTACACTATGTGTGATAACCCTGTCCCTCATTATGCTAATTGGTCCTTATTTTGAACATGATTATGTGCTAGTATGATTCTGTGTGCCAATTATGTGAATATATGTGATTTTGAATTTTTATCTGTCCACCGTAGGAATATCTATTTGATTATCTGCTTTGGAAATTAAATTGAAGGCCTTATCGGCCACAGAACCCGGAATTGATTGCGCCATTGTGATTAACGTAATTTTTAGAGCCTACGGTGAAATTTGATTGAAAATTGATTTGGATCAGATTAAATTGATAAATTAGTGCCCAATTACTTTATTATTATTATATGGGAACTAGTGGAATTGGGTGTAATAGAGCACTACACCCTCAACTCTCTCTTTAGCTTCTTTTGGCTGATTTTGAACTCAAGGAAGAGAGAGGGCCAGCTATAGAGAGAGAGAGAGGGAGAAAATTGTGTAATCTTGACTCAAGGCTTGGGGAATTTGAAGATTAAACTCAAGAATTTGCTATAGTTTGGAAGATTGAGCTCCTAGGTAAGGGAATTCATGAGTTTAATGTTGTAAATTGTGAATTCAAGTTTGATTAATGGTCAAGAACATGAGTTAGATTGAGCATGATGAAATTGAATTGGTTTTGTTGAATTGAGGGCCAATATGTGCATGCATGTAAGAAATTGTTTTGAATTTGCATGTTTGAGCTTGAAATACATGATTCATGTAGAGTTTTGGTTAAAGCTCATGTTGTAATCACCGTTTGTATCATCTAAGTTGAGAATGAGAGTAATACATCTCATGCATGTACAATTTATAAGAATAGGAGCTTTGAATGCATGAATGTGTTATGTTGGAAATGAGTTGGTGTCAATTTGGAACATGCGTGTGTTTGATTCATGGAATTGAGCTCCATATTGATGTAATTGGGTATTTGTATCATATTAGCACAAATATATTTGAAGTTTGAGCTATCATATGCACGAAATGTTGATTGGAAGGTCGAATTGAGCTCAAGAACATGTTCTGAATTTTCCAGAATTTCGATGTCCGCTCGAGCGGGGAAACCGCCGCTCGAGCGTGAAATTCGTGCTCCCAGTATTTTTTTGCAGACTTGGATGTCCGCTCGAGTGGGAAGTCCACGCTCAAGCGGGGAGCTATGTAGACAGGCCTTCAGCTCGAGCAGCCGAAGTGACGCTCAAGCGTGAAAATGACACAACCAACACTTTTGCAGACCTAATGGGTCCGCTCGAGCGGGGAATCCCACGCTCGAGCGGGGACCCTGTTTTCTGAAATTCTGTTTATGCATTCTGTGTTTCGTTTTTCGTTCTGTTTCACTCGTAAGCACTCTTAGGCCTGCATTGACCATTGTAATTGTGTTAAAAAGGATAAGAATGAAGCCTAAAGAGGAAAATGTGAATTTAGAACGGATTGAACTATTTGTGTCCCTTTTGTGTTCATGGAATGTGTAGGGTCAAGCTCCAGGGCAAATCCACAAGTCGATCACTGTGAGTAATATCTTAACAAGATATTTAAAATATGTTGTTGTCCAATTGTTTACTTCTATGTAAGTTTTGTAAGTTCATTAATTTGAATGGTGGACAACGATTGACATGAATGATTGAGCCGAAGGCCGATTGACATGAATGATTGGGCCGAAGGCCGAAGGCCGATTGATATGAATGATTGGGCCGAAGGTCGATCGACATAAATGATTGGGTCGAAGGCCGATTGACATGAATGATTGGGCCGAAGGCCGATTGACATGAATGATTAGGCCGAAGGCCAATTGACATAAATGATTGGGCCGAAGGTCGATTGACATAAATGATTGGGCCGAAGGCCGATTGATACAAATGATTGGGCCAAAGGCCGTCTGCTGTAACTGTTTCAAAGACTGCTTATGTATCTTCCTTATTCAATATTATTTAGTGGGCTTTCGCTCATGCTCATTCATGTACATGTAGGTGAGCCAAGGGACGTCCCGATCCAGCCTCGGTGAAATTGTGAGAAACAGTCAAAGTTTTGAGGAGTCAGCCCAAACATCTCACGCACGAGACTGTCTTCGCCTTTGTCCTTTGTTCATAGTTTTGTTATGTTGGCGAAAGCATTGGACTAGTTTTGTATATAAGTCTTGGGTTCGACTGACTTAAACTTGTGTGATCCTGTATGTACAGTGTTCTATGTTAGTACATATTTTGATGTGAGTTATTAACATATAAATGTTTGGAATGTTATGGTGTACATATAAGCACAGCTCTATGGACAAAATTTTAAATTTGCTTCCGTTTGGCCCCTTTACTCTGATGAATTTTGTATTAATTGGTTTGAGGTCGTAGGTAATCTCGTTATTACTGGCCGGTTATGGCCTTAACCCATAGGGGCGGGTTTGGGTCGTGACAAAGTGGTATCAGAGCATGAGTTAATAACTCACACACTTGTCCAAAAGAGCAATAAGCTTCTAGAAAAGATCTAGGATGCATTCATGTGATAAGTATGAATCTTAAAGCATCAAGAATATGCTTAACTGTTAAATGTAAACAACTATGTGTTATAAGTGTGTGAACTACTTGCATTTCAAATTATTTGATTATGTATGCTCTTTAGTATATGCATACCAGTGTATCTTTGTATAAAATATAATGCAAGTTTAATCAGATGGTGAGAACAAGAGGTGATGAGATAGAGGAATCTTCTACTGCCAGACTGGATAGAATGGAAAGACTAATTCAGGAAATGGTAGAGACGTTGAGGCAACAACAGGAATGGCAACAACAGTGGCAGCAGCTGTAATGCCCTCAAAATAATACATCAAAATCGTCACTTTATACATGCATTGATACAAAAGAATTCAACCATTTCTATTTATCAGGGTATTTCTTACAACAGTATTACATGTTAACAACAAAAGCAAATGTCCTATGAGCTTACAGCTTTCCAAGTCAACACTTGGTTACACAAAAGAAGAGTACTAACTCTATACAAAATAAGCCCTCGGCTTGATATACATGTAATACAAACAAAATAAACAAAAAAGAGCCTTCAACTCTCATCATCATCCAAGCTATGTCCTTGGAGGTGGCATGCTACCTGTACCTGAAAATAATGTCCTATATAGGGTGAGCCAATGCCCAGTAAAGATATGCTAAACACAGTATGAGCAATAACTAAGACATCAGCAATTGATAAATGTTTAATTCCCATAAATCATTTTATAACCCATTTCCATTACATGACCACTATATCCATGTTTCATTTCATTTTCCAATTACAACAATGGCTCAGAACCTGGCCAGCAATTTTCATGACACAGTGACTCATATTAAACATTTCTCATTACACAATAGATAAGCCTACTAGCTATATCACATCTCAACCGACAAGCATACAAGCTGTATCCACACTTCAACTGATAAGCATACGAGCTATATCAACACTTCCATGGATAAGCATAAGAGCTGTATCACCACATTATCTGACAAGCATATGAGTTGTATCAGTGGAGTCCATCCCCTATCTCCTTCCAAACAACATCCAGTTTAGAGGTCCATCCCCTATCTTCCCCTAAACCGTGGAGTTCATCCCCTATCTCCTCCCACACACACAACGTATATACACATAGGTCATATACACAATCAATCAATACATAACATCAATGTATTCTATCAACCGTCATACTATATGACACATTCAATTGATTAGTTTTAGTTTGCCGAATCATCATGCATTGTCTACAACAATCAAGACTACCCTCCACCGGTAGCCCAAAGCAATTATTTCTAAACAGATAATAAAAGCTCCAACAGATAAAATATCAATGTTTCCAAAGGTGAGCGATTTATAAATCCAACTCCACCATTTCACAATATAATGAGCCAATTTCATTATTTCCAACTCAATTCCATAAGTCCACAATTTTCCCAAATTAATTATATCAATTAATTTATATAACAAATTAGGGTTTTCTACCCCATTTCCCAATATTGACCCAATGGCCCATATATCAACAACCAACAACAATATCATTATTTTGAAACTCAAATTACATATTTTAGAATCAAAATAACAAACCCTCTTTTAACATTTTGAAACCCTAAGTCCCAAAATTTCCCAACTTCAACACTCTATCAAAATCACCAAAAATCTATGTCAAAGACCATAAGAGTGAGTAGGAATCCCTACCTCAAATTCGGAGCCCAAGGGAAGATGATGAAGAAAACGGAAATGCTCCAAATCCCGAGATTCTTGGATCAAGAGATAGCCCTCGACGATCAACAACCTTTTTGTAAAGGCCGAAGGTGGGGAAACAACCCTCACTAGATCAATACTTAGAGAGAAGGCAAGGTTTTAGAGAGAGAGGCTCTCAAATGGCTTTTTCCGCCCAGCTGCCAACTGATATACGACATTCTCGCTCGAGCGGATAACAGGACGCTCAAGCGTCAAGAACAGAAAACTGAACCCGCTCGAGCGCAAGAATTCTCGCTCGAGCGCCAAGACACAAAGGCGAAACACACCCGCTCCAGCGCGAAAGACCAGTCCACTCGAGCGTAGATTTTCATCTCCCAGAACTTTCACCATCGAGGTACAACCTGCTCGAGCGCCAACAAGCCCGCTCGAGTGCAACCCGCTCGAGCGCAAGAAACCCGCTCGAGCGTAGAAAACACACCAGCAGAAGTTTTGCAGGGACTCAAAATGTTAGAAGGGTGTTATAGCGATCCCGGTTATCCCTTTACTGTTCTGTTGTATTCCGGACTCGGTTCCGTGAAGTTGGTAGTGGTATCTATCTTATTGTCGTCCTTTAATTCCACTTGATTGAGTTTTAGGATATTTTAAGGAGGGTTGTTAGATTTAGACCAAGGCTCAACCCACCTGCTCGAAACAAGCCCAACACATCCAAAAACTCAAACATAAGGAATTTAAAGGATGACAGCAAGGTATACAACCACCAACTTCACGGAACCCAAGTCCAGAATATAACAAATACAGAAAGGGAAAATCGGGATCGCTATAACAGCCACTTCCTCCACCTCCGCCTCCGGTACCTCCTGTGCCAGATAATCAGAATGATGACCGAATCATAACTCTCACCAAAGAGTTCAAGAAAATGAAACCACCATGGTTCCATGGTGGATTAGATCCTTTGAAAGCTGAAGCTTGGGTCCTCGGCATCGAAAAACTATTTGAAGTGTTCCCGTGTTCAGAGACACAGAAAGTGCTTCTAGCCACATTTATGCTAGAAGACGAAGCAAGAAGATGGTGGATGTTAATGCGAGAAAATCATAGAGATGTTGATTGGGCAAAATTTCTAGAAATTTTCTATAACAAGTACTTCCCGCAGTGTGTCCGGGATAGGAAGGTGGCAGAATTCATGGAACTAAGGCAAGACAGTATGACTGTAGCCGAGTATTAGGCCAAATTCACTGAATTGGCCAGGTTTGCACCACACGTGATTGATACAGACTATAAGAAGGCGAGACATTTTGAAGGCGGGCTTCGAAGCGACATTCTAGACAGGGTGAATGTCTTGAAGCTGGAAACTTACATTGGGGTACTAGACAGGGCCATAATATCAGAAGCTAATATAGCTAGACAAACTAAACCGACAACTAACTGGAAGGGTAGTAAAAGGCAGGGCTTCTTTTCAAAGAAGAAGTTTTCAAAGAAGCAAAATACGGGCTCCTCGAATACTTCTAATTCTTCCCGAGATACAACCCTGTTGTGTACTATTTGTAATAACAGGCACCGTGGGGTTTGTTGCCGTGTGTCAGGAGCTTGTTTTAATTGTGGTAAACAAGGGCATATGGCCAGAGATTGCAAACAGAATAGTGGAAAATTTGCTGCTAGTTCGACAGCATCAGTCCCAAAACCAGGAAATGCTACGAGATTTACTCCCGCCAGAGATACCGTGAGACAAGGGAGAGTTTTTGCGCTTGTTCCGGGCGATACCCGGAATGCCAACGCAGTTGGCTCAGGTACCATTTCTATATGTAATCAGGATACTTTTGTGTTAATTGACTCTGGATCAACACACTCATTTGTAACATGTGCATTTGCATCTAGACTAAGCAGACCTTTAGAATTATTGCCATATCTACTATGTGTGTCTGCTCCATCTGGGGAATCGGTATTGTGTGAATCTGTCTATCATTTTTGTGACATGCGAATTGGAAATGCCATTCTATATGTGGACTTGTTACACTTGAACTTTAGGCACTTTGAGATAATTTTGGGCATGGACTGGTTAACTAAATATTGTGCCACCAGATTGTGTGACAAAACGGGTTGTGTTTAAACTACCAGAATATAAAGAGATTGTGTTTGTGGGTAATGGTGTAGTGCCTCCACCTTATTTTATATCTGCAATGAAAGCATGCAAACTGATCAGGAAAGGGTGTCAGGGTTATTTGTGCTATGTGTTGTCTAAATGATCTGTGAATGTTGAATTGAATGATATCCCTATTGTTAGAGAATTTCCAGATATGTTTCCAAATGAATTGCCAGGGGAATTGGTGAACAGGGAGATAGAGTTCACTATTGAAACTGTATCAGGCACCCAGCCTATTTCTAAAACTCCCTACAGAATGGCTACTGCTGAAATGAAAGAACTGAAGGAACAGCTGCAAGACCTGCTTGACAAAGGATTTATCAGACCTATCACTTCACCATGGGGTGCACCGGTGTTGTTTGTGAAAAAGAAAGATGGAACCCTACGCTTGTGTATCGACTATCGGGAATTGAACAAGGTAACAATAAATAATAAATATCTCTTATCCCGTATTGATGACCTGTTTGACCAGTTGCAAGGATCACAAGTGTTTTCCAAGATTGATTTGAGATCCGGGTATCATCAGTTGAAGGTAAAGGCGGAAGATGTTGAGAAAATCGCATTTAGAACGAGGTATGGACATTTTGAGTTTCTTGTTATGCCATTTGGAGTGACTAATGCTCCGACAGCATTTATGGACCTAATGAATCGAATTTTCAAAACCTACCTTGACGAATTTGTTGTGGTTTTTATTGACGACATTTTGATATATTCTAAAGATAGACTTGAACATGAACATCATTTGAGAACTGTCTTACAAATACTTCGAGAAAAGAAATTATTTGCCACACTAAAGAAATGTAAATTTTGATTGGATGAAGTTATTTTCTTTGGCATGTCATCAACAGAGATGGGATTTCAGTGGACCCACAGAAGATAGAGGTAATTGTGAATTGGCCTACTCCAACCAATGTAACAGAAGTCCGCAGTTTCATGGGTTTGGCCGGATATTACAAACGATTTGTGAAAGACTTTTCAAAAATAGCCGTGCTCCTTACCCAATTGACACGCAAAGGATAACCATTTGAATGGAATGACGAAAGAGAATCTGTCTTTCATAAACTAAAGACGAGACTGACCACTGCACCAGTTTTGACTTTACCATAAGGTACAGAAAACTTTGTGATTTTCAATGATGCATCTTATAAAGGTTTGGGTTGTGTGTTAATGCAGAATGGAAGGGTGATTGCCGACGCCTCTCGGCAGTTGAGGCCACATGAAAAGAACTACCCAACACGTGATTTAGAATTGGCTGCAGTTATATTCGCTTTGAAAATCTAGCGGCATTACTTGTATGGGGGGCAAAGTGTGAAGTCTACACAGATCACAAAAGCCTAAAGTACTTCTTTACACAGAAATAGCTGAATATGCGACAGAGGAGATGGCTTGAATTCATAAAGGATTACGATCTTCAGATTCAGTATCACCCCGGGAAAGCTAATACAGTTGCTGATGCCTTGGGTAGAAAATCAATAGGGAATTTAGCTTGTTTGCTTACTGAACAGAAAGAAATTTTACTAGATTTTGGGAGAACCGAGATTGAAGTCTTATTACACGAGCAAACCGAGTTGATTGCCGCAATTTCAGCTGATCCAGCAATGATTACTGAAATTAAACAAAGGCAAAAAGAGGATGAATTCCTCAAGAAAGTGATCGATGAATTTGAGACAAGTCCGAAAGCAGAGTTCAGCATTGAAAGTGAAGTGTTGAAATTTCAAAACCGAATGTGTGTCCTAGATATTCTGGAACTAAAAAAGAGAGTTCTAGATGAAGCTCATAAATCAGTGTTTGTTATGCATCCGGGTAATAAAAAAATGTATCGGGACTTGAAGCAAAGCTTTTGGTGGCCCAAAATGAAGAAAGAAATTGCAGAGTATGTGTCCAAGTGCCTTCAATGTTAGTAAGTTAAAGCTGAACATCAGAAATCAAGCGGTCTACTTCAACCTCTCCCTATTCCAGAGTAGGAGTGGGAGCATATGACTATGGACTTTGTTGTTGGTCTACCACGAGCTCGGTACTGATCATAGGGTTCTTACTGTTTGCTAGTTTAAAAGTAGTAACTCAAGAACATTACTTCATGTTTCATTTTTATCTATTATCAGTTCAGTTCAATAATATATTTCCCTTCTTGATTTGGACACCTATAGGCTATATGTATATTAGTCACATAGATAGGGTGAGTAATCTTAACTATGTAGATGAAGGCCTCTGGATGTCCAAAACTAAATTCTCCAAAGGCTTGTTTTTGCAGTCATTTTTTTGGAGTAACTGTCTAGGTATCATGAATTCTCTTGCTGGAACCTTATTTAATTTCTAGTGTTCATGTAACATAGCCCATCTTTACCTCAAGTATATGCAATATCAATAGGCTAATCACGGTTATGATGCTCCATAGCTTAACATAAAGGTTAAATTCATAAGCAACAAGTAGAAAGGTGAATATGTGAGCTGATCACATCAGACAAGCATAGTTAACCTAGAACGTCATATCCTAAAGTAATGACGAGGAATAATTGGAAACTTTGATCATAAATATAAAGATTGGAGATTGAAAGCCTACTTTCAACCTAGGACATATAGGAACAACGAAATTTTGGGATGCTGCACAATTTTTTAAGTTTCTAAACCAGGTACCTTCAGATTTTTTTACGGATCCCAATCCTAGGGTTTGGATTGTTCATTATTGAAAGTTGTATATTTATTGAATTCGGTTAGTAGAATTAGTAGTTTTTTCATATCAGAGAGGTTAGGTAATTTTTTTTTTTTTGGTGACTTCAAATTTTATTCCACACAAAACACAAAGAAAACAAGAAACAAGGACCTACCCCTGCATACTAGAAACAAAAAAATGCAGATCAACACCAAAACAAAACAACAAAACAAAAAAAAGCTAGAAAATTTATTTATCAGGTATGTAGAATGGAACAAGGCAGCCCCCAGTCCATACAGATTTGCCAATTTTGCAAAGAATTCTTAACTCTCTTGAAAGAACAAGCTCTAGCTCTGACTTCCTTAGCTATTCCAGCCACTATCACTTGCTTGTGACTAACAGACTGAGTAAAAATTCTACTGTTCCTCTCCAATCATACATGATATAAAGTGCAAGCCAAGGAAAGTTTGAACATAGTATTTCCCAGTAAATGGACACGAGATTGGTAGCTAATTTTTGTAAACAAATCGGCCAATGCACAAAAGCCCATTTAGACACATTTCCTTTAAACCAAACAATAGAACACCATGGGACCACTGCTCTACATGGCCTCAGAACTTCCCAAGCAGATTTAGAGGAGTAGCTACACCTCTTTGAAGGTAACCAAACAGCTTTATCAGATCTGTGCAGATTAGGGATAAAGGTATGAGGTGTTAAAGCAATAACTTGCCGAATTGCTCTAATTCTTAATCTAGGCCAATGCCTATAGCGATCCCGGGTTTACCCTTGTTGTACAGTGATCCGGACATGTGTCCGTGGATGTTGGTAGTTGTTTATTATCTTGTTTACACCTTATTTACTTCATATTTGAGTTATAGGATGTGTTGGGCAGGTTTGTTTCAGGTTGGTTGTGTTTGGGAGCCTAGTGTTGCTGCCCAGATTTTTGGACCTTCGCTCGAGCGAGGAGTTGGTCGCTCGAGCGAGAGTTGAGTTTGTGTCTGGTGGGTCGAGCCAGAGTGGCTTCGCTCGAGTGAGCGCTTGCACCCGGTTCTGGACCTGAGAGTTGTGTTTCTTGGCTCGAGCGAGCTTGTCTTGGCTCGAGCGGTCTGGTTTGTTCGTTCGCTCGAGCGAGGAGTTGGTCGCTCGAGCGTGCTTCTGGTTGCAAGACCTGAAGGTTTGAGTTTTCGGCTCAAGCGAGTGGTTCTTAGCTCGAGCGAGGGTTTTCTGTGTCTGGTCGCTCGAGCGACCAAGTCTTCGCTCGAGCGAGCGTGTTTTATATCAGCGGACAGTAGCGAGTTTAAACTTCACTTTTTCACTTTTCTTTTTGATCAAACCCCAGATCCGAGACCTTCTCTCTCTACACTTACACTCTCTCTTAGATTTGATCTCCCTAGGGTGTGAATCTAACCTAGAGCCTTTGTTAAAAAGATAGAGGGCATTGAGGGCTCTGTTTTAATCTGAAAAAGTTTGGATTTGGAGCACGTTGGTCTTCGAGTCTTCATCTCCTTTTTGGCTCAAACTTCGAGGTAGGGATATCCTACTCCTCTCTATGGATTTTGTCTTTAAATTTTAGTATTTTGAGATGTTGGGGTTGGTTTGGTAATTTTGTGAAAGTTTGGGGA
>NW_021026749.1:247654-274911 GCF_004153795.1 Camellia sinensis
CAATGGATATTCAATCGACATTTCAATTCGGTGAGTGATAAATAATTCAACTACACCCTTTAACCCCATGCACTCCCAATCTCAACAATTCCATTTCATTTCCTCATTTCCCACAAATTAATTATCCCAATTAATTAAACAATGTAATTAGGCCATTTTCCATAATTACCATTTCAACCCTTAGGTTCCATTTTCATCAATGATTCAACAATCATTCCATTTTTCTATGCCAAACATGCATCTAGGTTTATTATGAATAAAACCCCAACTTTTGTAAAATTGCACAAAAGCCCCAAACTTTCACAAAATTACCAAACCAACCCCAACATCTCAAAATACCAAAATTTAAAGACAAAATCCATAGAGAGGAGTAGGATATCCCTACCTCGAAGTTTGAGCCAAAAAGGAGATGAAGGCTCGAAGATCAACGTGCTCCAAATCCAAACTTTTTCAGATTAAAACAAAGCCCTCACTGCCCTCTATCTTTTTAATAAAGGCTCTAGGCTAGATTCACACTCTAGGGAGATCAATTCTTAGAGAGAGTGCAAGTGTAGAGAGAGAGGGTCTCAGATCTGTGTTTTAATCAAAAAGAGAAGTGAAAAAAAGATGTTTAAAATCGCTACTGTCCGCTGATATAAAACACGATCGCTCGAGCGAAGACTTGGTCGCTCGAGCGACCAGACACAGAAAACTCTCGCTCGAGCCAAGAAGCTCTCGCTCGAGCCAAAAACACGAACCCTCAGGTCTGCAACCAACAGAATCTCGCTCGAGCGACAGACCTCTCGCTCGAGCGAAGAACAAACCAGACCGCTCGAGCCAAGAAAGCTCGCTCGAGCCCAGAAACACAGCTCTCAGGTCCAGACACAAACTCAACGCTCGCTCGAGCGACCAACTCCTCGCTCGAGCGAAGGCCCAAAATTCTGGGCAGCAACACTTGGCTCCAAAACACAACCAACCTGTAACAAACCTGCCCAACACATCCTATAACTCAAATATGAAATAAAGAGGATGCAAACAAGATAATAAACAACAACCGACATCCACGGACACATGTCCGGATCACTGTACAGCAAGGGTAAACCCGGGATCGCTATAGACACAACCAGCACTTTTGCAGACCTAATGGGTCCACTCAAGCGGGGAATCCTACGCTCGAGTGGGGACCCTGTTTTCTGAAATTCTGCTTATGCATTCTGTGTTTCGTTTTCCGTTTTGTTTCACTCGTAAGCACTCTTAGGCATGCATTGATCATTGTAATTGAGTTAAAAAGGATAAGAATGAAGCCTAAAGAGGAAAATGTGAATTTAGAACGGATTGAATTATTTGTGACCCTTTTGTGTTCATGGAATGTGTAGGGTCAAGCTCCAGGGCAAATCTACAAGCCGATCACTGTGAGTAATATCTTAGCAAGATATTTAAAATATGTTGTTGTCCAATTGTTTACTTCTACGTAAGTTTTGTAAGTTCATTAATTTGAATGGTGGACAACGATTGACATGAATGATTGGGCCGAAGGCCGATTGACATAAATGATTGGGCCGAAGGCCAATTGATACAAGTGATTGGGCCAAAGGCTGTCTGCTGTAACTGTTTCAAAGATTACTTATGTATCTTCCTTATTTGATATTATTCACTGGGCTTTCGCTCACGCTCATTCATGTACATGTAGGTGAGCCAAGGGACGTCCAGAACCAGCCTCGGTGAAACTGTGAGAAACAGTCAAAGTTTTGAGGAGTCAGCCCAAACGTCTCACGCGCGAGATTCTCTTCGCCTTTGTCCTTTGTTCATAGTTTTGTTATGTTGGCGAAAGCATTGGACTACTTTTGTATATAAGTCTTAGGTTCAACTGACCTAAACTTGTATGATCCTGTATGTACAGTGTTCTGTGTTAGTACATATTTTGATGTGAGTTATTAACATATAAATGTTTGGAATGTTATGGTGTGCATATAAGCACAGCTCTATGGACAAAGTTTTAAATTTGCTTCCATTTGGCCCCTTTACTCTGATGAATTTTGTTTTAATTGGTTTGAGGCCGTAGGTAATCTCGTGATTACTGGTCGGTTATGGCCTTAACCCATAGGGGCGGGTTTGAGTCGTGACACTCTGACTATCTGTTAGTCTGAGGATGATAGGCGGTACTAAAAGTCAACCTAGTGCCCAAGGCATTCTGCAGGCTCTACCATAACCGAGTCGTAAAACGCGGATCTCTATATGAGACAATAGTCACAGGGACCCCATGAAGTCGAACAATGTCCCTAATGTAAAGGTCAGCTAAATAATCTACCGAGTCATTCGTGCGCATAAGTACAAAGTGCGCTAACTTGGTCAATCGGTCAACCACCACTCAAATGGCGTCATTACCCCGTTGAGTCCTCGGAAGGCCCACAACAAAATCCATTGTGACATGTTCCCACTTCCACTCGGCTATAGGCAAGGGTTGCATCAAACCCGCTGGCCTCTGATGCTCGGCCTTCACTTATTGGTAAGTAAGGCACTTTGATACAAACACAGCTATGTCCTTCTTCATCCCCTTCTGCCAAAACTGACAACTAAGGTTTTGATACATCTTTGTGCCTCCCGGATGCACTGATGGTGAAACTCTCAGAGTACCTCCTTTCGACAAGACTCCGGCATAAAAAGGCGGTCAAGGTATCTAACACTCAAGTTAGAATATATGTCCAAGCCCTTCTCTAATTTTAGTTACAATTTTTTAAGTATTGTGAAAAAGTAGTTAGAATTATATAATAGTTGAATTTGGATCAACTGTTTTTTTTTTTTTCTTTTTTTGTAAGTACCTAAAGTTAAATTTATTGATTTTTTTAATATTGCTAGAAAATTTACTTTTGGTTATTTAAGCTAAAAAAATTACCATTTTATTTCATCTTTTTTAGATGACAAATAAAAAAATAAAAGGAAATCCCTATTTCACAACTGCTAAAAATGTCATATCCTACTCTATTTTGTCTTTAGTGAAAAAAATTAATTTTCAATTCAAGCACATTAATTTTTTTAGCAACAACTTTATTCTAAAAAGGTAAAGGAGTTACTAAAAAAATAATTGTCAAACTAGTCCTAAATGACTAAACAACAATTCTATATGTACAAAACAATTAAATCTCATAATAGGTCACATAATGCTCATAAGGGTGTTTATCTCACAATGAAAATTATTACTTGCAAGTATTTTGTGATTCATTATGTTACAATATCTAAGAGAGAGAAAAAAAAAGGATATTGTATTATTCGTATATTCAATATTATGTACCTTACAATACAATGAACATGCCTATTTATAGGCAAGGTAAGAGTGAGCAACAAGAAAGTTATAGAAATATCCTAATATGGTAAACTTAATTACAACATCTAATATATATAGTGAATATAATATATATACACTAACAACCTTCCTCAAACTCAAGGTGGTTGCAAAGAGATCAACTATAGTTTGGAAAGAGAAACTAGAGAAAATAAAATAAATGAAAATAATAATGCTGGAAAACAATTTATGGTCATGCCAAACTGTTGTAGGAGCAGTCGAGACTAATGCCGGAAGACAGTTTATGGTCATGTTAGACCATTGCAGTAGCAAGGCTGGAGCTAATACGAGGAGATAGTTATGGTCGTGTCGGACCGTTGTAAAAATTGGCTAGAGCTAATGCTGGAAGACAGTTTTTTGTGAGGTCATACCAAACTGTTGAAGAAACTCGCCGGAGCTAATATTGGGAGACAGGTTTTGGTGAGGTTTTGCCAGATCGTCAAAGAAGAAGTTGGGAGCAGAAGTCTGAATCGGAAAGGAACCATGTGCACTAAAAGGCGGCTTGGATGATGCGTCAAGGGGGCCGCTTCGGGAGTGCACCAAGCGAGCAACTTAAGGAGTGCGTCAAGAGGGTGGCTTAGGTGGTTCGCATGGTATAACCATGCTCACCATGATATAGTATAATATATATCCTCCCTCAAACTCAAATAGGTTTGAAGATAAAAACCTATTTAAGGTTAAAGTAGAGGGAAAGACAGAGTGGAGAGCTGCAAAGGAACTTTGAGGAACTTTGGCCGGTGATGAAGGAACATTGAGAAACCAGTGAACAGAGAAGGAAATCACCATGAAGTGATATTGGAAGGAAAATATGGCAGCGGAATGGGTTGAGGTCCGGCTGGTGGCCAAGGCAAGGTTGCCACCAGGCGGTAAAGCAAAGAACACGAAGAGCATAACCTATAGCTCTGATACCATGTTACAATATCCAAGAGAAAGAGAAAGAGAATATTATATATATTATGTGTATATTCAATATTATGTATCGTACAATACAATGAAGATGTCTATATATAGGTAAGGTAAGAGTGGGCAACAAGAAAGTTATGAAAATATCTTGATATGGTAAAACCTAAATACAACATCTTATATATTTACTGAATATATATATATTTTTGATCAACTAAAGAAACTTTATCGATGATGAAAACTATACAAGAGTATAGAATACACTAATAAAGAAAAAAACAAAAACTGTTGCACAAGCATCACAGCAAGCCACTACAGATCACAACAATGTTGACACTGCAAGGCACACCAACTCATATGCACTGTAGCTGCTCACTATTAGTGAGATACCAACAGGGCAACAACCACAACAGCTACAGAACAAAGCTTACCAACCTATCCTCAGTCAAACAAAATTAACACCAACCATTACAAGCAAAACCTGACCTCCCTAATGTTTGAGACAAGGTCATGAACAGAAAAATGGACACCTTTCAAAATTGACTTCGCCCACATTGCCCCCCTTACCTTAACAAGCTCCTCAACTTCAACGAAGTTTGGTATATGGTCATTAAATACATACACATTCCTTATGTTCCAAATAGACCACAACATAGCAAAAGGTAATATCTCTGCAATTCTAATTTTCTAAACTTCATCCCCATCCACCAATTCAATAGGCCCTCTACATTTGCAGGTGTAACCTAACTAATTCTCTACCAATCCAGCAAGGCTGACCACATCTTCCATACTTGTGGGTAGTGAATCAACACATGAGACCCTGTTTCCACCTCAGATTTGCAAAAAGGGTACATAGTATCTTCACTACATCTAATGACCCCAATGTTGTGTAACAAACCTGTTGTTTTAACCCTACCTTTCCAAAGCTAACCAACCAAAGAATTGTGCTTTTGGTGGAGCTGCATTTTGCCACATCTGCTTAGCTACTTTTAGCCTAGGTCCACATTTGGCTTCACACCAATTCCTAACTGATGCAACAGAAAAAAGACCTGAAGAAGTAGCCTCCCAAGACAAGTTATCAGGGTTATTTAATCTAAGATATGGTACATTTGACAGCCAGCCTTGTAATCTAGCAACCTCATCCTCTTTGCAAGCTAGAAGAGTCCTAAAATTAAACACCCAACCCTCAGATCTCTATCTTCTTTGAACAAAATCCTTCAAGGCTTCTTCCTTATCCATAGATAAGCTATACAGCCTACGAAATTCTTCCTTAATTTGAATGTTCATATGCCACCTGTCAAACCAGAAAGAAGTTCTACAACCATCCCCAATCCTTATCTTTATATTACTTACATAAAAATCATGAAGGGAAGAGTTAGACCTCACTACTTGCAATATGTCACTCCATATCCTGAATACCTTCCTCTCTTGTTCAGAATTCCAATCAGGTAACCATCTTCCCCCTTGTGATCCATACTTGCTAATTACCACTTGTTTCTACAAAGCTTTGTCATCCACCCAATACCTCTACCACCATTTCAATAACAAAGCCTCATTTACTTCCCTAATTCTCCTAATGCCCAACCTTCCTTGCTCTTTTGACATTGACACATCCCCTCATTTAACCATATGCATCTTTCTCTTTAGATCTAAACCCCCTCCAAAGAGAAGAAGCGTGCAACCTATTAATCACCTTGGCCACTCCTTTTGGAATTAAAAATAAAGACAGATAATAACATGGTCAATTTGACAATACCGAAGTTATCAAAGTCAGGCTACCAGCAAAAGACAAAAGTTTTCTCTTCCATGATGCCAACTTGAACTTGATCTTATCAACCATTGATTTCCTAGTCCTCCTGCTTCTCAGGCTAGCACCAAGAGGAAAACCTAAATACTTTAGAGGTAGTTTTTTACTTGAACAATTCAAAACAAAGGCAAACTCTTGGATCTTCTCATCAGACACTTCCATTAACCTCTAGTGAATCCACCAGCTTTTTGGTGAATCTTTTGTTAGCCATTAGATGGAAAAACCTTGTGTTTTTATCTCCATTTAATGTTCATTCCAATCTTGACTTCTGCAACTATACCCTCTCCTTCCCTCCCATCTCTCTCTCTCTCTCTCTCTCTCTCTCTCTCTCTCTCTCTCTAATTCCAAACCAAACTTCTAACCTCCCTTCTCCTTGACACCTGCTGTGGTAGTAATTCTCTTGATTCAATCCTCAAATCAAAATCATGTAATTCATCATCTGCCATCTTAAGCTGGTGACCCTTTCATTTTTTTAGATCACTCTTCATAGAGTGCAGTTTCCTCACAAATCTATATGCAACCCAGCCATCAATCTTTGAGTTTCCCAAGATTTTTGTACTGTTTTAAGGAAACTAGGATGTAGGGTCCAAGCATTCAAGAATCTAAATAGTCTAGGACCCCAATTCCTATCATCCTCCCCAAGTAATATAGGGCAATGATCTGATACATCCCTAGGCAAACCCCACAATGGAAACTTAAACTTCTCCAGCCACTAGGATCAAATAAGAATCTATCAATCCTACTCCACGTCTCCCCATCAAGTGAATTGCACCATGTAAAGCTTCTCCCTACTGTTGGTAAATCATCCAATTCCATTTTTTTCAATTAAGTTACCAAACTTTCTCATCCCCTTATCTCTTCCATATAGTCCTCTTCTCTCGGATAAATGCCTGATTTCATTAAAAATCCCCTCCAACACACTAAGGTTTTTCAAAATCATTTTTAATCCTTACAAGTGTATCCCACAACTTACCTCTACTATCAACATCATTGGGTGCGTAAATGTTTAAAATCACACACTCAAAAAGATCAGAAGTCATACCTAAGAGCACTATGAAATGCTTGCCGCAGCAACACTCTTAGCACCTTGAAAACTTCAGGGTTCCAAATACACAATCAGCCCCTAGCACTCCCTATATATAGTGAATATATATATCATATTCACTGACGCATTCTAAGATCTGTTTTTATGCAAGTATCTTCTTTTATGGATAAATTTGTTACCAATCTCCATGTTGAGTCTCAGCTAACATGGACTGACGATATTTCTCCCTGGCCTAGCTAGTTTACCCAGCCTAATTATAAAACATGTTCATCCATGTTTCTTTCAATAGAATTATGATTATGAAATCCAAACAAAATAGCTCGTGTTTTTTTGCTAATAATAAAATAATAATAAAATCCCAACAAAAATAAATAAATAAAATACCCTGCAAGTGTATATCCCACATAATTAGCACACCTAGCCTCCAAAATCATACAAATTCTATCTCATCAGCAAGTTCAAGAAGCAAGATAGAGTAATATGACATTACTACCGCACATATTCACTCACACACACACACACACACATATATATATCATTTCTTATACAACTATAGGTAGCTGAATAGTTTTGCAATTTATTTTTTTATTTTTTTGCTTTTTAACTTATTGGAAGAAGCAAAGTTTGCCATTGACTGTAGGAGGGTAATCCAGCATACTCCAATCTCAGCAACTTGAACTCGATCATATATAACTACACACCAAAATATTGATGGAGTCAAAGTAAAACAAAATATACAAAAAAATTATTGGAAGATGCATGGAGATTTTATAATTACAAAAAGCATTTTGAATTTAATCATTTAAGAAAACAAAATTCAAAAAATTTTAATTTTAAAATGGACTTTTAGATTTTGCATTTGAGAAGTGATTTGTGAAGAATAAAATAAAAATTCAAGTAATTTCTCTTATTGAATTAATATGTACAGGTACCTTTTGATTAGTTTTCTTTTTCCGAAAATTTTTAATAAAGGGACTCAAATCTTAACAATATGTTTGGATTTTGAATTTTGAGGTATCTATTATTTTTTACTATATGTTCAGATTTATTGTCAAGGAGTTTTTTTTTTTTTTTTTATTAAGGGAGAGGACTAGAATTTATCATGTTATATCTTGTGTTATGTGTTTTGTTTTTTTGTTTTTTGTTTTTTACTTTATTTTATGATTGGAATGATTAAATTTCTACACAGCATATTTATCAAGAGAAAAAGAAAAACAAAAGATTAAATAAATTTAGTTTATTTTACTTCATTTTCTTCTTATTTTTTTTTTCTTTTTTTTTATTATTTGAATCCACAATCCCTCCACAAATTCATGATTTTTTAGCATAGCCTACAGTAACAGAGTTAACTTGAACTCAAGTTGCACCAAGGTAGCAAAGAGTGTCCTAATGGGAAAAAGATTTGTTGGCTGCCAATGATTCTATCAATTGCCCATCTAGATATATATAAATATACAATAAAAAGTTGTTAGTGTCAGGAATTTAGCAATATTATAATAGGGTATTTGGTACAGATTATTTGAGTTATTTACAATATATATATTTTTTATTTTAAAATGTGTTAGATTATTTAGTGAACCTTTTATTTATATATTACATAACCGAAATAATTTAAATAAACTAAAAACAAAAGAAGACTATTTAGGAGATGGAGGAGGTGGTGTTTTTCTTTTATTATTATTATCAATTTTTAGCTTATTACCCATCCAAAAAAAACTTTTAGCTTACTAGCTGCACCAAACATGCCGAATAAAAAGAGCTTCTACAATACACATTCCTATTTTGGAGTGCACCACATGCAAGTTAAGATATTGTTTGTGATTTTAATATAAACTTTTAGTCATAAGCAGAAGGACCGTAATAAATCATAATTGAATCTCACTTTACATATAACCAATAAATTCTCCTGTTAAAGCAAAATAACAATTACAGTAAGTTATAACTAAATTATGGCTAGCATTATGAGTTATAAGCAACACCAAAATGCATTATAATCAAATATCACTTGAAGTATTATCAAAGATTTCTTCGGTTCTAACCAAAATAACATCTATAAGTGATTGTAACTATATGAGTTATAGCTAAAGACCACAAAAAGTCAGGCATATAATACATCATTTTTTAAAGTGTTATATAGAATTCCCTTATAAATATTATGAGATATGTATATATATATAATATAGGGAAATTCTATGCTTTGGTTTACACTTTTGTGTCTTTGGTTATGCCTTGTTGTGTTGTCAATTATGACACATTGTGATATTGGTTATGAAATTATTTTTGTTATGATTCAAAAGTTGTTTGGTTATACCTCATGTGATGTTTGGTTATTATTATTATTATTATTTGTTATGATTCTCATACTATTGAGTTATGTCATCTGTGATAATCAAACTCACAAATGACATAACTTGTATATGGTAGCATTACCCTATATATATATATATATATTGGACAAATTACGACAGTAGTCCTTGTACTTTACCCCCTATGTCATTTTAGTCTTTGTACTTTCAATTCGCTCGATTTTGACCCTAAATTTATGATTTTGTCTCAATTCGATCCAATTGATTACAACTTTTAGTATTTTATTTTTTTTATGAAAAATAAGCATGTACGTGTCATGTGCCATATTTTTAAGGGTAAAATTCTAAACTTATTCAACTAAGTTAGTTAACGTCAATCAATTAGTGATAATTTTCCTTAAAAAAAAACTAACAATATTAGTAATTGGACAAATTAAAATAAAATCTAAAATTAGGAATTAAAATTGAGTTAATCGAAAGTGTAGAGACCAAAATGACACAAGAAGTAAAATATAGGGGCCACCATCGTAATTTGCCTTCTTTTTTTCTTTTTTTTTCTTTTTAAAAGAAGGATCAACTTATTATATTCAACTGATAAATCATAACTGGACATATGATACATTTTTTTAAACATGTTTATTATAAAATTTTCCTATAAATATTATGAAATTTATACATATATATTAATAATAAAGGATGATCAACTTACTTTACTCATATAGCCATCCAAGGTAGGAGAACTGTTCTTCATCGCCGTGGTAATCATTTTCATCCACGGTTGCGTATTCCTAAAAGAAAAGAAAGTAAAATACATATAATCAAAAAATACATGTGAAGCACTCTAGTTGAGTAGTCTCTTGTAAATATTCAAAGATAAAAGAGTTCATCAAATGAAAAAAATAGTTAACCGTAAATCACGTTGAGAAAGAAAGGCTACCTCTCCTTTCAGAAGTCGTTCCTCTAAATACTTATTGAGATCTTTTATGTGAAGGCCTTCATTGCCACGTGTACTTACAAATATCTGTGACATGCGTACTTGTCCAAAAGAAAAGTTGTGCATCTTCGGACACCTCTTCAAAACAACTCTCTGTAATGATGGTAAATTAAAATTATAGTTTGCATCACAGAAACTGTTGAGGTTTGGTAGATCTTTCAGTATTAGCCACTCCAACTTTGGGAATTCAATCACATCATCAATCACTTCCTTGAGCCCATCCTCTGTTGCTGCAATAACTTCTTTCATCACCTGACAAGACTACAAATAAAGTACTTTAAGTTGTTCAAGAGCCATGGCGGTGGAACATGTGAATAGATTTCTCAAGAGGGAACATTTCTTAATTGTTAGGTATTGTAGGGTTTGAAGGCGCAAAATTCCATGGGGATCCTTGTTCCACAAACATGTCAACTGAGGTAATCCATCCAATTCCATCATTCTTACTTCAATTAATGGCCTAACATGTTGTCCTTCTCCAACATTTAGCCCCCCAAGTTGAAAAACCTCTGCCACCTCACTACAATTTCTCACAATTAATTTGTCCAAATTCGCTACGTCCAGGAATTTTAAACTTATTTTTCCAGCTTGAACATTCCAAGGATGTATCTCTCTTGAGTTTACACAATTATCGAGAAATAGTGTCTCCAACTTTGGAAAAGAAACCTGCAAAGATTCATTTTGTCATCCTATTTAATAACAAAATAAAGTAGGCTTGTATATTGGAATTCAACGTCAGTGATGATTGATGAGACAGGTTTCTAATATTGATGAGCCAAAATTTTATTTTATGTATTGATTATGAATTTAAGTAAAGATTTTTTTTTAAAAATGTAAAAGTAGTGTCAACAAAATATAATTTTTTTTTTCTTTTATTTCCCTTTGTCTTTCCAAATTTCTATCTAAATTTATAATCCAAATGTTAAAAATAAATATATACATATATAGATATGTTTATTAAAAATGATAAATCATGTAAATAATGATTAGCAAGTGACACACACAATATATGTGCCATTCCTCTAAGTAAGAATAAAAATAAATAATAAAGAAATTAATATTATAATATGTATGTTGCCTAAGTGGTAAGATTGTTCTTAATGAAACTCAAAGTTTTGGGATCAAACTTTGATCACGCCTTTGAATTAAAAAAATTTATTTTAGGCTAGACAAAACTGCCACATAGCATGACGTGAAGGCTTGACTAAACAAATCAAAAAATGAGATACAAATATCTCGTAAAAGGTTGGTCTCGCATATATTTGGAGGTGTAAATCCTTATTATTTTTAATTTTCTAACATAATATATGAAATTTTCTAAATTTTGGGGGGTGTGGTCTCCTCTCTCCACATGCCCTAGATCCACCCTTGGGATCTCACCCCTTGTAAGATATCTATATTTCATTATGTATTTAGTTTTTGGAGTATTGTTGCTTTATTCCATTTATAGATTAACACTTAACCTTTTGTTTCCTAGAAGATTGAATAATTTCTCTTAGTTTTTGTGTTCTTGACAATGATATAGCAACATTGGACCCTAATAAATATAGCACTAAAGTAGAGAAGATTGAGCTTTAAGCTGTTATTGATTAATTGCTAGTAACAACTCAAACCAGCATGCATAATCCATCAATTAATGTAGTCTTAAAATTGGATCAATGGTCGGGATTGAACTTCCAAGAAGTTTCCAAAGATGTTTTGGGCATGGGCAAGTAACATTTTCGTAATGGTGAAGTTATGGGAGTTGATCTGTGACCTCCTATAATAGGGATTGCTCAATATTTTTGAGGTTTTAGAAGAAATTATAATAGTGATTTTTCCATATTCAAATATTCCAACTAGGAATCATGTAGAAATTGTTATCATTAGCCTAAAACCCAAGAGGCATAATTCCAAAGGAAGGCAGTTTAGGATTGATGATCGGGAAATTGCAATCTAAATTTAAAGTGGTTATAAGGGAATAATTTTGGATTGTGAAACAGAATAAAATAATATCAGTCAAAACCAAAAAAACAAAATATGATATCCAATATTTAAATATTTTTTTAATGAACGCCACAACAAGGTTAAGCAAATTACAATTTTCGACATAATTTTAGTCAAATAAAAGTGTTAAATTTGGAATTCATACATATTTTTGTTTGGGTGATATTGTAATTTCCATCGTAGGCCCCTGGCATATCCACCTTGAAATTATTTTACTTTTATTTGGATTTGGATAGAAAGAGAATATTCAAATAAGCTTCAAATTTAAAATTGTATTTGAAAAGGAATTTTATTTTTATTTTTTTTGTGCGCGGTTTCCCATGGCCAAGGTTAATAAAATAAATTAGGAAAATCAAACCTTGTGGTTGAACAACGGTTTTACTTCAGATCCTGTAGGCCAGCTGTAAAAACTGGTGGTTCCTTCTTCTTTTCCTTTCTCCGAGACTATCGCTTCCATCTTTGGACAATGATCTACGTTGAATGTTTCCAGATTTTGCAGTCGTGAGAGCATATTGAACTGAACCACATGTACCAATTTCTCACAATTAGAAACGTTCATATATTTCAGTTGGTAGAAGGACTTTGATTCTTTTTCTGAGGCTATGACTAATTGCTTGTCCCATATCTCTATTATGTTAGGCAATTCCAAAATTTCCAAATCCTCCAGAACGGGGAAAGCAACCTGCAAAGTAATTTACAATGCATGTAGTTAGTGACTGTTACAAAATTGTGGATAAGCAACAATTGAAAATTGCAACAGTTTCCAAATGCATGCTTTAATCATGTATGAGCGGAAATGAAAAGCCATAGACAAGCAAATTGATAATTGCATATCGTCGTATTCTTTTGAAACATTTATGGTATTGCGTAATTATTAACTAAGCACCTTTTTGTCATCAACTCATCACATTGTTTTCCATCTTTCACCATTATTTTTCTATTTGCCTTTAATAATTTGTGTTCCATAATCTTATTAGTTATTTTTTAAATAAGGCAAATTGTCACGACCCCATTCTACCCCTAGTAGAATGGTGCCGTGATGGCCAGTAATCCGAGATTACCAAAGGCCAACTTACAAAGTATCACACGGAATCAAAGTATACATATGGGGCTTACATGTGCGGAAGCAATATATTTAAATCTAAGTAGTCCACAAGAGCTGTGCATAGATCAAATGAAATGACATATATCTTAACATAGTTTACAACTTGGATACAAATAAAATAAAGTACAAATATTACATCTAGATTAAAAGGCTTCTCAAGCCGACATATACAAAAGACATGAGATACAAAGCCAAGAAGCATAATCTTCAAGACACTAGCAAAAGTACGAACCCAAAACATCATGCAAAACACATCTAGGCGTCACCGCCTTCTTGCTCGTCACCTACATATATATAAAGGGGAGGGTGAGCTTGGATACTCAGTGAATGATATTAGAAATAAAGGTTTGCATGAATGATATTCAAGATCTTTGCCAAAACAATACATAGCATAACTTGTACCAAAATCAATGGATGAACCAAGTTCATCTATCAAATCTTTCAAAGCTTCAAGGGATGCTTACTACCATCAATATAATACAAGGGATGACATTCTTGACAAAACCCACGCGGAAAACCGTCAGTGGCAAAACAAGGGAATAATCAACCCAGAATCAATTAGACAAACCCACCCGCACAAGGTCGTCGGTGGCAAGGGAGATATCTCAACAAGGGTACTAGTTGCATTATAGTCCCCTAGCACTAAAGACTTCCAAAACAAGGGTACTAGTTGCATTATAGTCCCCTAGCACTAAGGACTTTCCAAGAATGTCATCAAAACAAGATAGTACTTGATACGAAACTAGGAATAATCATTCATACTTGAACAAACACTTTTCCAAAACGAAACAAACAAAGCTTTTATCAAAACGTTAGAACATAGCTTTATTAAAAATACCACTCACATAGTTCTTCGGGTGTAGGGATTAAAGCAAGGATCCAAGACCTACAAACATATAATAATTCCCATTGAATGTACTTCAAGAAGACAAGAAGAGATGCTCCCAGATGGATATGAAATGCAAATGATCTCGACATTCTTTCAAAACTAAGTTGAACCAAAACAAAACACTGTTTCTCATCTCAGGAAAACAGGCGGTACCAACCAGGTCTTGGCCGAGGTGGGTTCTCAATGACCACATTCAAGAAAGTGAAGTCGGGAAAATCTGGGTTTCCCTTCAAAGAACATGAAGAACACGAACATAAAGAAGATGAATGCAAAGATCATAACTTCTTATTACAAAATCTGAGATTTCATGATATGAGTTCAAAAACATGGACCTGGGTACCCATACTTGGAGATTTTGTGAAAACAAACACAAAGACATGGATCTTGATATAAACTTTTGGATCAAAACATGGTTTTATTTCAAGAACACAAGAACATCATTTTCTCTTTCTAAAACAAACTTTAAATCAATGCATGGCTTGTAAATCATCTCGATTATGCAATGCGATTAGATGAACGTAAAGAACAACACGAGCAAATCAAGAATCTAATCTCAAAACACGGATCAAACGGTTTAAACTCTAAGGATCAAGCTTGAAATCTAGCTCTCTCACTCTAAAACTTTTTCTTCTTCCTAGAGCTTCTCTCTCTAAAAGACAAGGATATGATACAAAATGATATGCTCTCTCAGTTGGTTCCTGACTTAACCCTCTGTTGGGACACGTGGCAGCGCCGGATTGGATCTCCTCAAAAAGGTGACTAAAAGACAAGACCAAAGTTATGACAAAGTGTGTACAACAAGTAAGATGACATGGGCACTCTGACAAGACAAAGATCTCGGGTTAAGGCATCGGCTCCGGCAAGTAGGTTGCAATGATCTCGGCCAGGAAGGATAACGCATGGCCCAAATGTGTCACACCTTGGCCTAGATGTGCCACACCTCGGCCTAGGTCATACCAGTCCCGGAACAAGATCACTAGGTGCAAGGATCGGAGGTCTAGAACGCCTAGGTGGTAACATCTCGGCCTAGAACACATCTCGGCCAAGATGCCAGGGTGAGAGTGGAGGTCAACCGAAGTGGTTCCAAGATAGTCTGAGGTGTAAGAGGTTCAAAGGTGTGACCTAGGCTTAAGATGACCTCAGCTACACACACCAAGCAAGGAACAAGACTTACAAGCAAAATCACTTAAGTACAAAACAAGACAAGGAGCTTTACTCTAGGTAAAACAAGTCAAAATCCACTAATGCAAGCTTAACAAAACAAGATCATGCAGATGCACATGCACATGGCTAAGACGAGGATGAGGGTCGCTACACAAATTATGCTATAGATCAGATTATTAGATCTATGAAAAAGAAGAAAATTTTATTTTCAAAATTCACCACAGTGCCTTGATAATTTTTCATTTAATTTAATATTCATTTTCTTAGCATATCAATTTAAGTTAAGATGCTAAAGCAAATCAAATTATTGGATCTTGATTTATATTCGGCTCAATAAAAAAAATTCAAGAATGACTTATTATATAAATAAGTTAAAATTGAACACATTTTGAAATTCGCTGATTTTTTTACTTCAGTTTGAACTCAGTTCTACAAACTTAAATGGTTAGTAAAATACCAAGTTGCTTGAACTCCATTCGATTCCAACTCTTTTGGGTTCGGTTGAAATGGTAAAGAAAACAAACTTATGTATATTTTAGTCAAATAAAATCATATTAAGATTCATATTCAAAATAAAAATATTGTGTATTAGAATTCATACATATTTTTGTTTGGCTAATATTGTAATTTCCATTGTAGACCCCTAGCATATCCACCTTGCAATTATTTTACTTTTATTTGGATTTGGATAGAAAGAGAATATTCAAATAAGCTTCAAATTTAAAATTGTAATGGAAAAAGATTTTTTTTTTTTTGTGTGCATGCTTTCCCATGGCAAGGGTTAATAAAATAAAGAACAAAAATCAAACCTGGTGGTTGAATAATGGTTGTGCTTCAGATCTTGTAGGCCCGTTGTAGAAACTTTTAAGGCTCACCAACTTAGACAGATTAAGAGTTGTTAATTGAGAGAACACGATGATATCATTCCTGGTGGTTCCCTCTTCTTTTTCTTTCTCTGAGACTATAGCTTCCATCCTTGGACAATTATCAACGTTGAATTTTTTGAGATTTTGCAGTTGTGGGAGCATATTGAATTGGACCACATGTACCAATTTCTCACAATTAGAAACCTTATAGCGATCCCGGGTTTACCCTTGTTGTATAGTGATCCGGACATGTGTCCGTGGATGTTGGTAGTTGGTTACTATCGTGTTTACATTCCTTTTACTTCATATTTGAGTTATAGGATGTGTTGGGCAGGTTTGTTACAGGTTGGTTGTGTTTGGGAACCAAGTGTTGCTGCCCAGAATTTTGGGCCTTCGCTCGAGCGAGGAGTGGTCGCTCGAGCGAGCGTTGAGTTCGCATCTGGTTCTGGACCTGAGAGTTGCCTGTCTTGGCTCGAGCGAGCTTCCTTGGCTCGAGCGGTCTGGGTTTTTCTTCGCTCGATCGAGAACTTCTTGGCTCGAGCGAGGTTTTCTGTGTCTGGTCGCTCGAGCGACGAAGGCTTCGCTCGAGCGAGCGTGATCGTTAAGGGATACGAGCGACCAATCCTTCGCTCGAGCGAGGGGGTTTTATATCAGCGGGCAGTAGCGTTTTTGAACATCACTTTTTCACTTTCTTCTTTTGATCAAACCCTAGATCCCCGAGACCCTCTCACTCTAAACTTACACTCTCTCTAAGATTTCATCTCCCTAGGGTGTGAATCTAGCCTAGGGCCTTTGTTAAAAAGATAGAGGGCGTTGAGGGCTTCGATTTAATCTGAAAAAGTTTGGATTTGGAGCAAGTTGATCTTGGAGTCTTCATCTCCTTTTTGGCTTAAACTTCAAGGTAGGGATATCCTACTCCTTTCTATGGGTTTTGTCTTTAAATTTTGGTATTTTGAGATGTTGGGCTTGGTTTGGTAATTTTGTGAAAGTTTGGGGCTTTTGTGTAATTTAACAAAAGTTGGGGTTTTATTCATAATAAACCTAGATGCATGTTTGGCATAGAAAAATGAAATGATTGTTGAATCATTGATAGAAATGGGACCTAAGGGTTGAAATGTTAATTATGGGAATTGACCTAATTACACTGTTTAAATAATTGGGATAATTAATTGAAAGGAATGAAGAAATGAAATGTTGATTGAATATCCATTGTGCATTTATTTTCTGTTTAGAAATAACTGCTTTGGGCTATCGGTGGAGGATAGTCGTGATTGTTGTAGACAATGCATGATGATTAGGCAAACCGAAACTAATCAATGGAATGTGTCATGGAACTTGACGGTTGATAGAATACATTAACTACATGTATTGAGTGATTGTATATAGAACCAATGTGTTTATATACGTTATGTGTAGAGGAGGAGATAGGGGATGTACTCCGCGGTTTAGGGGAAGATAGGGGATGTACCTCTAAACCAGATAGGTATTTGGAGGAGATAGGGGATGTACTCCGTAGACAGAGCTCATATGCTTGTCTAGAGAAGTGAAGATAGAGCTTATATGCTTATCTTGGTAAAGTGTGGATACAGCTCATAGGCTTATCTGTGAATGTGAGATATTGTTGTTATATACATATCTGTTGGGAAATGTGGATATAGCTTATATGCTTATCTGAATGTGAGATATAGTTTTATTACTTATCTGTTGAAAAAGGGAAAATGAAAGGTAACTTAGACTCATAAGTTGTATGACATAAATATGTGAATGTATCAGTGATGACCATCTATCAATTGCTAATATTTTAGTCATTGTCCATGGTTGGTTTAGTGTATTTCTACTGGGCTGTGGCTCACCCTATATGGGAACATCATTTTCAGGTACAGGAAGCATGCCACCTCCAAGGACATAGCTTGGGAGGCTAGAGGCGGACATGGTTTTGTCGGTTTATGTTTGATGTATTACATGTAACTTCAAGCCAAGGGCTTAATGTGTAACGAGTTAGTACTCTTTGTTGTAACCAAGTGTTAACTTGGAAAGCTGTAAGCCCGTAAGGCATTTTGTTTTGACGTAAACATGTAATGCGTATGTAATAGACTCTGATGAATAAAAGAATGTGGTTAGTTTATATATCAATGCATGTTTTATTTGATGAGTTTAATGTTATTATTTTGAGGGCGTCACAAACCTTCATATCTTTCAACTGGCAAAAGGACTTTGATTCTTTTTCTGAGGCTATGAGTAATTGCTTGTCCCATATCTCTATTATGTTAGGCAATTTCTGTATTTCCAAACCCTCCAAGATGGGAAAAACAACCTGTAATGTAATTTACAACACATGTAGCTAGTGACTGTCACAAAATTGCGGATGAGCAACAACTTGTAATTGCAACAGTTTACAAACACATGCTTTAAACGTGAATGAGCGGAAATGAGAAGCATTAGGCAGGCAAATTGATAATTTCATATCGCCATATTCATTTGAAATTTATTATATTGCTTAATTATTAACTAAGCACCTTTTTGATTTCAGCTCTTCACATTATTATCCATCTTTCATAATTATTTTTCTATTTGACTTTAATAATTTGTGTTCCATAATCTTATTAGTTATTTTTTAGATAAGGCAAATTATGTTATAGACTTGAGTATTGGACTTATGAAAAAGAAGAAAATTTTATTTTAAAAATTCACCACGATGCCTTGATAATTTTTTATTTTGATAATTTCCTATTTAATTTAATATTCATTTTCTTGGCATATCTATTTAAGTTAAGATGGCAAAACAAATGTAATTATTTGAACCCGATTTATATTCAGCTCAATAAAAAACAATTCAAGAATGACTTAATATATAAATAAGCTAAAATTTAAAACATTTTGAAATTCGCCAATTTTTTGAGTTCAATTCGAACTCAGTTCTATAAACTTAAATAGGCAATAAAATACCAAGTTGCGTCAACTCCATTCGATTAAGACTCGTTTGGGTTCAGTTGAAATGATAAATAAGACAAACATATGTATATTTTAGTCAAATAAAATCATATTAAGATTCATATTCAAAATAGAAATATCGTGTATTAGAATTCATACATATTTTTGTTCGGCTAATATTGTAATTTCCATCGTAGACCCCTAGCATAAATTGATAATTTCATATCGCCATATTCATTTGAAATATTTATTCTATTGCTTAATTATTAACTAAACACCTTTTTGATTTCAACTCTTCGCATTATTTTCCAGCTTTCATAATTATTTTTCTATTTGACTTTAATAATTTGTGTTCCATAATCTTATTAGTTATTTTTTAGATAAGGCAAATTATGTTGTAGATTTCAGTATTGGACTTATGAAAAAGAAGAAAATTTTATTTTAAAAATTCACCACGGTGCCTTGATAATTTTTTATTTTGATAATTTCCTATTTAATTTAATATTCATTTTCTTGGCATATCTATTTAAGTTAAGATGGCAAAACAAACGTAATTATTTGAACCCGATTTATATTCGGCTCAATAAAAAACAATTCAAGAATGACTTAATATATAAATAAGTTAAAATTTAACACATTTTGAAATTCGCCAATTTTTTGAGTTCAGTTCGAACTCTGCTCTATAAACTTAAATGGGAAATAAAATACCAAGTTGCTTCAACTCCATTCGATTAAGACTCATTTGGGTTCGGTTGAAATGATAAATAAGACAAACATACGTATATTTTAGTCAAATAAAATCATATTAAGATTCATATTCAAAATAAAAATGTGGTGTATTAGAATTCATACATATTTTTGTTTGGCGAATATTGTAATTTCCGTCATAGACCCCTAGCATATCCACCTTGCAATTATTTTACTTTTATTTGGATTTGGATAGAAAGAGAATACTCAAATAAGCTTCAAATTTAAAATTGTAACGGAAAATGAATTTTAATTTTTTTTTTCTGCGCACGCTTTCCCATGGCAAGGGTTAATAAAATAAAAAAGGAAAATCAAACCTGGTGGTTGAATAATGGTTGTGCTTCAGACCTCTTAGGCCCGTTGTAGAAACTTTTAAGGCTCACCAACTCAGAAAGATTAAGAGTTGTTAATTGAGAGAACACGATGATATCATTCCTGGTGGTTCCCTCTTCTTTTTCTTTCTCCGAAACTATCGCTTCCATCCTTGGACAATTATAAACGTTGACTTTTTTGAGATTTTGCAGTCGTGGGAGCATATTGAATTGGACCACATGTACCAATTTCTCACAATTAGAAACCTTCATATCTTTCAGCTGGCAGAAGGACTTTGATTCTTTTTCTGAGGCTATGAGTAATTGCTTGTCCCATATCTCTATTATGTTAGGCAATTTCTGAATTTCCAAATCCTCCAAGACGAGAAAAGCAACCTGTAAAGAAATTTACAACGCATGTAGCTAGTGACTGTCACAAAATTGCAGATGAGCAACAACTTGTAAGTGCAACAGTTTACAAACACATGCTTTAAAGTGTATGAGCGGAAATGAGAAGCATTAGGCAGGCAAATTGATAATTTCATTTCGCCATATTCTTTTGAAATATTTATTCTATTGCTTAATTATTAACTAAGCATCTTTTTTATTTCAGCTCTTCACATTATTTTCCATCTTTCATAATTATTTTTCGATTTGACTTTAATAATTTGTGTTCCATAATCTTATTTGTTATTTTTTAGATAAGGCAAATTATGTTGTAGATTTGAGTATTGGATTTATTAAAAAGAGGAAAAAAAAATTAAAAAAATTCACAGTGGTGCCTTGATGATTTTTTCTTTTGATAATTTCATATTTAATTTAATATTCATTTTCTTGGCATATCTATTTAAGTGAAGATGGTAAAACAAATCAAATTATTTGAACTCGATTTATATTCGGTTCAAAAAAAAAAACAATTAAAGAATGACTTATTATACAAATAAGTTAAAATTGAACACATTTTGAAATTCGCCAATTTTTTTAGTTCAATTCAAACTCGGTTCTATAAACTTAAATGGGCAGTAAAATACCAAATTGCTCGAACTCCATTCGATTAAAACTCGTCCGGGTTCAGTTGAAATGATAAAGAAGACAAACATATGTATATTTTAGCAAAATAAAATCATCTTAAGATTCATATTCAAAATAAAAATATGTTGTATTAGAATTCATACATATTTTTGTTTGGCTAATGTTGCAATTTCCATCGTAGAGCATCTCCAATGCACTAGGCATATAATACTTGTTAGTTAAAATGCCTAGTGTGATTCACTTTTTTCAATTCCAATGCACTAGGCATATGATTAGGCATTTTGCCTCAACTCATATTCACTAGCTACATGTAGCTAGCCTTCAATGCTAGGCAAAATGTATTCAATCATTAGGATCATTTCCCTCCATCTTTGTTGTTGACGTGGCATTCTATAAAATTAATAGTATTTGGATAAATAGCTAAAATAAAGAGCATGGTTGGAGTAAAAACATAAAACAGTCGATAGGCAAAATAAAATATATACTTTATAGTAATATTTAGATAGGTAAAATGCCTACTACCACCTTGCAATTATTTTACTTTTATTTGGATTTGGATAGAAAGAGAATATTCAAATAAGCTTCAAATTTAAAATTGTAATGGAAAATGAATTTTTATTTTTATTTTTTGCACACGCTTTCCCATGGCAAGGGTTAATAAAATAAAAAAGGAAAATCAAACCTGGTGGTTGAATAATGGTCGTGCTTCAGATCTTGTAGGCCCGTTGTAGAAACTTTTAAGGCTCACCAACTCAGAAAGATTAAGAGTTGTTAATTGAGAAAACACAATGATATCATTCCTGGTGGTTCCTTCTTCTTTTTCTTTCTCCGAGACTATAGCTTCCATTCTTGGACAATTATCAACGTTGAATTTTTTGAGATTTTGCAGTCGTGGGAGGATATTGAATTGGACCACATGTACCAATTTCTCACATTTAGAAACCTCCATATTTTTCAGCTGGCAGAAGGACTTTGATTCTTTTTCTGAGGCAATGAGTAATTGCTTGTCCCATATCTCAATTATGTTAGGCAATTTCTGAATTTCCAAGTCCACCAAGACGGGAAAAGCAACCTGTAAAGTAATTTATGACACATGTTGCTAGTGACTGTCACAAAATTGCAGATGAGCAACAACTTGTAATTGCAACAGATTACAAACACATGCTTTAAACGTGTATGAGTGGAAATGAGAAGCATTAGGCAGGCAAATTGATAATTTCATATCGCCATATTCTTCTGAAATATTTATTCTATTGCTTAATTATTAACTAAGCACCTTTTTGATTTCAGCTCTTCCCATTATTTTCCATTTTTCATAATTATTTTTCTATATGACTTTAATAATTTGTGTTCCATAATCTTATTAGTTATTTTTTAGATAAGGCAAATTATGTTGTAGATTTGAGTATTGGACTTATGAAAAAGAAGAAAATTTTATTTTAAAAATTCACCACGATGCCTTGATAATTTTGTCTTTTGATAATTTCATATTTAATTTAATATTCATTTTCTTGGCATATCTATTTAAGTGAAGATGGTAAAACAAATCAAATTATTTGAACTCGATTTATATTCGGCTCAGTTAAAAAACAAATTCAAGAATGACTTATTATATAAATAAGTTAAAACTGAATACATTTTGAAATTCGCTGATTTTTTGAGTTCAGTTCGAACTCAGTTCTTTAAACTTAAATGGGCAGTAAAATACCAAGTTGGTCGAACTCCATTCGATTAAAACACATCAGGGTTCGGTGGAAATGATAAAGAAAACAAACATATGTATATTTTAGTCAAATAAAATCATGTTAAGATTCATAGTCAAAATAAAAATATGTTGTATTAGAATTCATACATATTTTTGTTTGGCTAATATTGTAATTTCCATCGTAGACCCCTAGTATATCCATCTTGCAATTATTTTACTTTTATTTGAATTTGGATAGAAAGAGAATATTCAAATAAGCTTCAAATTTAAAATTATAATGGAAAATAAATTTTTATTTTTATTTTCTGCACACGCTTTCCCATGGCAAGGGTTAATAAAATAAAAAAGGAAAATCAAACCTGGTGGTTGAATAATGGTTGTGCTTCAGATCTTGTAGGCCCGTTGTAGAAACTTTTAAGGCTCACCAACTTAGACAGATTAAGAGTTGTTAATTGAGAGAACACGATGATATCATTCCTGGTGGTTCCCTCTTCTTTTTCTTTCTCTATAACTACAGCTTCCATTCTTGGACAATTATCAACGTTGAATTTTTTGAGATTTTGCAGTCGTGGGAGCATATTGAATTGGACCACATGTACCAATTTCTCACAGTTAGAAACCTTCATATCTTTCAACTGGCAGAAGGACTTTGATTCTTTTTCTGAGGCTATGAGTAATTGCTTGTCCCATATCTCTATTATGTTAGGCAATTTCTGTATTTCCAAATCCTCCAAGACGGGAAAAGCAACCTGTAAAGTAATTTACAACACATGTAGCTAGTGACTGTCACAAAATTGCGGATGAGCAACAACTTGTAATTGCAACAGTTTACAAACACATGCTTTAAACGTGAATGAGCGGAAATGAGAAGCATTGGGCAGGCAAATTGATAATTTCATATCGCCATATTCATTTGAAATATTTATTCTATTGCTTAATTATTAACTAAGCACCTTTTTGATTTTAGCTCTTCACATTATTTTCCATCTTTCATAATTATTTTTCTATTTGACTTTAATAATTTGTGTTCCATAATCTTATTAGTTATTTTTTAGATAAGGCCAATTACGTTGTAGATTTCAGTATTGGACTTATGAAAAAGACAAAAAATTTATTTTAAAAATTCACCACGGTGCCTTGATAATTTTTTCTTTTGATAATTTCATATTTAATTTAATATTCGTTTTCTTGGCATATCTATTTAAGTGAAGATGGTAAAACAAATCAAATTATTTGAACTCGATTTATATTCGGTTCAATAAAAAAAACAATTAAAGAATGACTTATTATACAAATAAGTTAAAATTGAACACATTTTGAAATTTGCCGATTTTTTAAGTTCAGTTCAAACTCAGTTCTATGAACTTAGTGTTGGGAAAAACTACTCACATTACATAATTTCACATTGCATATCGCAAAATTATGAGATAAACAAAACAAACCTTCAATCCCAGGAAAAATAACATGCTGAAAAAATACAGATAAAATATAAAATGGTTGAAGGAAGCAAACCGAAGCCTGTGTGATACCACAGTCTCCTTAAAATAGATTCGCCGCCTCACCATTGGGTGCTGGAGGTAGGCCGGCGTCTACTTCCCAGGATACGACGGTTTTTACCAGCTACAACAGAAGCACCTTCTGATTAGCTTAGCGAACAGACAACGACAGCGCTCTCTCTCTGGAAGAAAATTATAGGAAAAGTAGACTGACAGTGTATGGATGTCAAGGAAAATTCTATCTCTTTTCAAGGAATAGGGCCTCCTTTTATACACCATGGGGAAGAGGGGAGGAGCCTCTAGCCATCAAGGCTGGCAACTAATGCTAGCAAAACTGCCCAATCAATTTTGTAAAACTGATGAGCCTTAAAAGTGTGAGTTATATACACATTTATGAGGCAATTTCTCATTCAACCATTTTTCTCCAACAATCCCCCACATGAATAAAAATTGACCGAATACAGCAAATGCTCAACGTTTATCAACAAAGACTCGGAAAGAGAGAGAGCACACAGACTAACCCTGCATCAGAAAAGGTAGCTGTTGGCCTTGAACCTTTCGTAGTGAAAGCCTATCGGATTTACTGGCTGACCAGTGAACATGATGTCTTGAACTGTTCTGCCGTTTATGTAAACCGAGACAATAGACCTCACACAGGAGTTAGTCCAACCATTGTTCTTGTTCTCACTGGTGTGTCCGGTATGGCCCTGGAACACTAGCTTGGTTCTGTGAGTGTTTTTAAAGAATTCGGCCTTGGCAATTCTTAAAGAAGCGGCCCCACTTCGCACTCACATAGGTGACCTAGATACGGTATTTCATTATACCACATCACTAAGGTCATTAAAAGCATTAGCTTAACCTTCCACCCCCACAGGGCATCACTGTATAAAGGAATGGGCAAGAGGATTTACCTCTTCAGTGACTCACCCGTTACACAAAGTTAGGTTGTCCCTTTGAACCTAGATCTTGGGATCTCCAGTTAACTAGGTTGGATTTGTCGTTCCGGTAACCTTTACTAAAGGCCTTAACCCCATTCCTCTTGACGACTTTTCTACTAACTCTCGAGTTAACCCTTTGATTAGCGGATCCGCAATGTTGTCCTTAGACTTGACATAGTCTAGAGAGACAACTCCATTTAAGAGTAGTTGTCGTATGGAATTATATCTACGACGGATATGTCTAAACTTTCCATTATACATATTACTCTGTGCCCGACCAATCGCTGATTGGCTATCGCAATTTGATACTGGATAGCTGGCATAGAGTTTCGGCCCAAACGTGGAATATCCTCACAAACTGGCGAGAGCCAATTCAGCTTCTCAGTTGCTTTATCTAAAGCAATAAACCTCAGATTCCCATCGTTGAATCTCGAGATTAACACGTGTTGGCTTGGCAGATGTTCGCAAGAAACATGGCTTGCCCTCTCCGAGGGTAACACATAACCACTAGTGGATTTTGGAATCTTTTATATCAGATATCCAATTTTCGTTACTATACCCTTCTAGTACCGTGGCTGGGTATGCCGTGGTATAATGGCAAGCCCATAAATCCAGGGTTAAACGGATATACCCCAACAACGCCGCATATCCGCTTCCAATGAGTAGCATTAGGATTGACTCGTGTTATCGTACTTAGCCTACTAACAGCGTAGGCGATATCCGGGCCTTAACAACTCATCAGATACATCAAACTCCGCAATGACCCCGAGAATATTCTAGTTGAGAGACACTCTCACTGCATTATTCTTGGTCAAATATAGACTTAAGTCAGCCGGTGTCCTAAAACATACTTTGTATCTAAACTTTGGCCAATTTCTCAAGTATCTTATTAACATAAAATGAGGCTTGAGAAAGTACAATAGCCACCAGATGGTTCTGGTGATCTTAAGCAACCAGAATGACACTGCAAGGCCCATATCCTTCATGTCAAACCTTAGAGTTTAACAATGCTTTTGGTAAGCTTTAATTCATTTCATCATTGCTACGCAACAAATGAGGTATGTCCACTCAATCGTATAGGACACATAATGACGATAACCTTTTGTCAGATGTCTTAACATATAGCGAGCATTATCAACACTCATTGATTCGAAACCCAATTTGACCAAACATAGCAATTGTCAAACTTCTTTCTCGTGCCATTGTTTGGGGAGCTTGCTTCAAACCATAACAATGAACTTGACAAGCTTGAACAGACTTTCTTACTTTTTCCTTGGAGCTGAAACCCCGTTGGTTGCTCCGCATGTAGATTTCTTCATGCTAAATCTTCTATTTAAAAGAGAAAAAAGGGCCTTTGGTCTTTACATCGCATCTGATGTTTTTCTAAAAATGCAACGCGTAAAGCTGCTTTGCAATCACGCGATGCGAATGGATGTAATCCTTGTCACAGGTGAATACGTATTCAAAGTAAGTACGGCCGTTCTCGCTGTCTGTATCCTTTGATAACTAGCTGAGCTTTATATTTGCAATTGACCCGATCCGACTTTGCATCTTTATTTCGAAGATCCACTTTACTCCCCAAGGCCTTACTATCTGGGGGTAGATCAAGCGCACTCCAAGTATGGTTCTGTAAAATGGTGTCAATCTCACCTTATTGCTTCTTTCCATAAAGGAGCTTTCAGGTGAAAGTCAGGAGCTTCATGGAAACGTTCCGAG
>NW_021026749.1:280263-315082 GCF_004153795.1 Camellia sinensis
AGAAGACAAACTTATGTATATTTTAGTCAAATAAAATCATATTAAGATTCATATTCAAAATAAAAATATGGTGTATTAGAATTCATACATATCTTTGTTTGGCTAATATTGTAATTTCCATCATAGGCCCCTAGCATATCCACCTTGCAATTATTTTACTTTTATTTGGATTTTGATAGAAAGAGAATATTCAAATAAGCTTCAAATTTAAAATTGTAATGGAAAATGAATTTTAATTTTTTTTTCTGTTCATGCTTTCCCATGGCAAGGGTTAATAAAATAAAAAAGGAAAATCAAACCTGGTGGTTGAACAATGGTTGTGCTTCAGATCTCGTAGGCCCGTTGTAGAAGCTTTTAAGGCTCACCAACTCAAAAAGATTAAGAGTTGATAATTGAGAGAACACGATGATATCATTCCTGGTGGTTCCTTCTTCTTTTTCTTTATCCCAGACTATCGCTTCCATCCTTGGACAATTATCCACTTCGAATGTTTTGAGATTTTGCAGTCGTGGGAGCATATTGATTTGGACCACATGTACCAATTTCTCACAATTAGAAACATTCATATCTTTCAGCTGGCAGAAGGACTTTGATCCATTTTCTGAGGTTGTGAGTAATTGCTTGTCCCATATCTCTATTATGTTAGGCAATTTGTTTATTTTCAAATCCTCCAAGACGGGAAAAGCAACCTGTAAAGTAATTTACAACACATGTAGCTAGTGACTGTCACAAAATTGTGGATGAGCAACAACTTATAATTGCAACAGTTTACAAACACATGCTTTAAACGTGTATGAGCGGAAATGAGAAGCATTAGGTAGGCAAATTGATAATTTCATATCGCCATATTCTTTTGAAATATTTATTCTATTGCTTAATTATTAACTAAAAACCTTTTTGATTTCAGCTCTTCGCATTATTTTCCATCTTTCATTATTATTTTTCTATTTGACTTTAATAATCTGTGTTCCATAATCTTATTAGTTATTTTTTAGATAAGGCAAATTATGTTGTAGGTTTGAGTATTGGACTTGTGAAAAAGAAGAAAATTTTATTTTAAAAATTCAGCACGGTGCCTTCATGATTTTTTCTTTTGATAATTTCATATTTAATTTAATATTCATTTTCTTGGCATATCTATTTAAGTGAAGATGGTAAAACAAATCAAATTATTTGAACTCGATTTATATTCGGCTCAATAAAAAACAATTCAACAATGACTTATTATATAAATAAATTAAAATTGAACACATTTGGAAATTCGCCGATTTTTTAAGTTCAGTTCGAACTCAGTTCTATAAACTTAAATGGGCAGTAAAATACCAAGTTGCTCGAACACCAATTGATTAAAACTCGGTTGGGCTCGGTTGAAATGATAAAGAAGACAAACTTATGTATATTTTAGTCAAATAAAATCATATTAAGATTCATAGTCAAAATAAAAATATGGTGTATTAGAATTCATACATACTTTTGTTTAGCTAATATTGTAATTTCCATCGTAGACCCCAGGCATATCCACCTTGCAATTATTTTACTTTTATTTGGATTTGGATAGAAAGAGAATATTCAAATAAGCTTCAAATTTAAAATTGTAATGGAAAATGAATTTTAATTTTTTTTCTGCGCAGGCATTACCATGGCAAGGGTCAGTAAAATAAAAAGGGAAAATCAAACCTGGTGGTTGAATAATGGTTGTGCTTCAGATCTTGTAGGCCCGTTGTACAAACTTTTAAGGCTCACCAACTTAGAAAGATAAAGCGTTGTTAATTGAGAGAACACGATGATATCATTCCTGGTGGTTCCCTCTTGTTTTTCTTTCTCTGAGACTATCGCTTCCATCCTTGGACAATTATCAACGTTGAATTTTTTGAGATTTTGCAGTCGTGGGAGCATATTGAATTGGACCACATGTGCCAATTTCTCACAATTAGAAACCTTCATATCTTTCAACTGGCAGAAGGACTTTGATTCTTTTTCTGAGGCTGTGAGGAATTGCTTATCCCATATCTCTATTATGTTAGGCAATCTCTGTATTTCCAAATCCTCCAAGACGGGAAAAGCAACCTGTAAAGTAATTTACAACACATGTAGCTAGTGACTATCACAAAATTGCGGATGAGCAACAACTTGTAATTGCAGCAGTTTACAAACACATGCTTTAAACGTGAATGAGCGGAAATGAGAAGCATTAGGCAGGCAAATTGATAATTTCATATCGCCATATTCATTTGAAAGATTTATTCTATTGCTTAATTATTAACTAAGCACCTTTTTTATTTCAGCTCTTCACATTATTTTCCATCTTTCATAATTATTTTTCTATTTGACTTTAATAATTTGTGTTCTATAATCATATTAGTTATTTTTTAGATAAGGCAAATTATGTTGTAGATTTGAGTATTGGACTTATGAAAAAGAAGAAAATTTTATTTTAAAAATTCACCACGGTGCCTTGATAATTTTTTATTTTGATAATTTCCTATTTAATTTAATATTAATTTTCTTGGCATATCTATTTAAGTTAAGATGGCAAAACAAATGTAATTATTTGAACCCGATTTATATTCAGCTCAATAAAAAAATAATTCAAGAATCACTTATTATATAAATAAGTTGGAATATAACACATTTGGAAATTCGTCGATTTTTTGAGTTCCGTTCGAACTCCGTTCTATAAACTTAAATGGGCAGTAAAATACCATGTTGCTTGAACTCCATTCGATTAAAACTCGTTTGGGTTCGGTTGAAATGATAAAGAAGACAAACTTATGTATATTTTAGTCAAATAAAATCATATTAAAATTCATATTCAAAATAAAAATATGGTGTATTAGAATTCATACATATTTCTGTTTGGCTAATATTGTAATTTCCATCGTGGACCCCTAGCATATCCACCTTGCAATTATTTTACTTTTATTTGGATTTGGATAGAAAGAGAATATTCAAATAAGCTTCAAATTTAAAATTGTAATGGAAAAAGAATTTTAATTTTTTTTCTCTGCACGCTTTCCCATGGCAAGGGTTAATAAAATAAAAAAGGAAAATCAAACCTGGTGGTTGAACAATGGTTGTGCTTCAGATCTCGTAGGCCCGTTGTAGAAGCTTTTAAGGCTCACCAACTCAAAAAGATTAAGAGTTGATAATTGAGAGAACACGATGATATCATTCCTGGTGGTTCCTTCTTCTTTTTCTTTATCCCAGACTATCGCTTCCATCCTTGGACAATTATCCACTTCGAATGTTTTGAGATTTTGCAGTCGTGGGAGCATATTGAATTGGACCACATGTGCCAATTTCTCACAATTATAAACCTTCATATCTTTCAACTGGCAGAAGGACTTTGATTCTTTTTCTGAGGCTGTGAGTAATTGCTTGTCCCATATCTCTATTATGTTAGGCAATTTGTTTATTTTCAAATCCTCCAAGACGGGAAAAGTGACCTGTAAAGTAATTTACAACGCATGTAGCCAGTGACTGTCACAAAATTGTGGATGAGCAACAACTTATAATTGCAACAGTTTACAAACACATGCTTTAAACGTGTATGAGCGGAAATGAGAAGCATTAGGTAGGCAAATTGATAATTTCATATCGCCATATTCTTTTGAAATATTTATTCTATTGCTTAATTATTAACTAAAAACCTTTTTGATTTCAGCTCTTCGCATTATTTTCCATCTTTCATTATTATTTTTCTATTTGACTTTAATAATCTGTGTTCCATAATCTTATTAGTTATTTTTTAGATAAGGCAAATTATGTTGTAGGTTTGAGTATTGGACTTGTGAAAAAGAAGAAAATTTTATTTTAAAAATTCAGCACGGTGCCTTCATGATTTTTTCTTTTGATAATTTCATATTTAATTTAATATTCATTTTCTTGGCATATCTATTTAAGTGAAGATGGTAAAACAAATCAAATTATTTGAACTCGATTTATATTCGGCTCAATAAAAAACAATTCAACAATGACTTATTATATAAATAAATTAAAATTGAACACATTTGGAAATTCGCCGATTTTTTAAGTTCAGTTCGAACTCAGTTCTATAAACTTAAATGGGCAGTAAAATACCAAGTTGCTCGAACACCAATTGATTAAAACTCGGTTGGGCTCGGTTGAAATGATAAAGAAGACAAACTTATGTATATTTTAGTCAAATAAAATCATATTAAGATTCATAGTCAAAATAAAAATATGGTGTATTAGAATTCATACATACTTTTGTTTAGCTAATATTGTAATTTCCATCGTAGACCCCAGGCATATCCACCTTGCAATTATTTTACTTTTATTTGGATTTGGATAGAAAGAGAATATTCAAATAAGCTTCAAATTTAAAATTGTAATGGAAAATGAATTTTAATTTTTTTTTCTGTTCATGCTTTCCCATGGCAAGGGTTAATAAAATAAAAAAGGAAAATCAAACCTGGTGGTTGAACAATGGTTGTGCTTCAGATCTCGTAGGCCCGTTGTAGAAGCTTTTAAGGCTCACCAACTCAAAAAGATTAAGAGTTGACAATTGAGAGAACACGATGATATCATTCCTGGTGGTTCCTTCTTCTTTTTCTTTATCCCAGACTATCGCTTCCATCCTTGGACAATTATACACGTTGAATTTTTTGAGATTTTGCAGTCGTGGGAGCATATTGATTTGGACCACATGTACCAATTTCTCACAATTAGAAACATTCATATCTTTCAGCTGGCAGAAGGACTTTGATCCATTTTCTGAGGTTGTGAGTAATTGCTTGTCCCATATCTCTATTATGTTAGGCAATTTCTGTATTTCCAAGTCCTCCAAGACGGGAAAAGCAACCTGTAAAGTAATTTACAACACATGTAGCTAGTGACTGTCACAAAATTGTGGATGAGCAACAACTTATAATTTCAACAGTTTACAAACGCATGCTTTAAACGTGTATGAACGGAAATGAGAAGCAGTAGGCAAGCAAATTGATAATTTCATATCGCCATATTCTTTTGAAATATTTATTCTATTGCTTAATTATTAACTGAGCACCTTTTTGATTTCTTCTCTTCACATTATTTTCCATCTTTCATAATTATTTTTCTATTTGACTTTAATAATTTGTGTTCCATAATCTTATTAGTTATTTTTTAGATAAGGCAAATTATGTTGTAGATTTGAGTTTTGGACTTATGAAAAAGAAGAACATTTTATTTTAAAAATTCACCACGGTGCCTTGATAATTTTTTCTTTTGATAATTTCATATTTAATATAATATTCATTTTCTTGGCATATCTATTTACGTGAAGATGGAAAAACAAATCAAATTATTTGAACTCGATTTATATTCGGCTCAATAAAAAACAATTCAAGAATGACTTATTATATAAAGAAGTTAAAATTGAACACATTTTGAAATTCGCCGATTTTTTGAGTTCAGTTCGAACTCAGTTCTATAAGCTTAAATGGGAAATAAAATACCAAATTGCTTCAACTCCGTTCGATTAAAACTCGTTTTGGTTTGGTTGAATTGGTAAAGAAGACAAACTTATATATATTTTGGTCGAATAAAATCACATTAATATTCATATTCAAAATAAAAATAAAAATAAACTTGTGTTGAATTTAAAATTCATACATATTTTTGTTTGGGTAATATTGTAATTTCCATCTTAGGCCCCTAGCATATCCACTATGAAATTATTTTACTTTTATTTGGATTTGGATAGAAAGAGAATATTCAAATAAACTTCAAATTTAAAATTGTATTTGAAATGGAATTTTATTTTTATTTTTTTTGTGTGTGGTTTCCCATGGCCAGGGTTAATAAAATAAATTAGGAAAATCAAACCTTGTGGTTGAACAACGGTTGTACTTCAGATCTTGTAGGCCAGTTGTAGAAACTTTTAAGGCTCACCAACTGAGACAAATTAAGAGTTGTTAATTGAGAGAACACGATGATATCATTACTGGTGGTTCCTTCTTCTTTTCCTTTCTCCGAGACTATCGCTTTCATCTTTGGACAATGATCTACGTTGAATGTTTCAAGATTTTGCGGTCGTGAGAGCATATTGAACTGAACCACATGTACCAATTTCTCACAATTAGAAACGTTCATATATTTCAGTTGGTAGAGGGACTTTGATTCTTTTTCTGAGGCTATGACTAATTGCTTGTCCCATATCTCTATTATGTTAGGCAATTCCAGAATTTCCAAATCCTCCAGAACGGGGAAAGCAACCTGCAAAGTAATTTACAACGCATGTAGTTAGTGACTGTAACAAAATTGTGGATAAGCAACAATTGAAAATTGCAACAGTTTCCAAATGCATGCTTTAATCATGTATGAGCAGAAATGAAAAGCCATAGACAAGCAAATTGATAATTGCATATCGTCATATTCTTTTGAAACATTTATTGTATTGCATAATTATTAACTAAGCACTTTTTTGTCATCAACTCATCACATTGTTTTCCATCTTTCACCATTATTTTTCTATTTGCCTTTAATAATTTGTGTTCCATAATCTTATTAGTTATTTTTTAGATAAGGCAAATTATGCTATAGATCAGATTATTAGACCTATGAAAAAGAAGAAAATTTTATTTCAAAAATTCACCACAGTGCCTAGATAATTTTTCATTTAATTTAATATTCATTTTCTTAGCATATCTATTTAAGTTAAGATGGTAAAGCAAATCAAATTATTTGAACTCGATTCATATTTGGCTCAATAAAAAAGAATTCAAGAATGATTTATTATATAAATAAGTTAAAATTGAATACATTTTGAAATTCGCTGATTTTTTTTGTTCAGTTCGAAATCAGTTCTATAAACTTAAATGGGCAGTAAAATACCAAGTTGCTCGAACTCTGTTCGATTAAAACTCGTTTGGGTTCGGCTCAAATGGTAAGGAAGACAAACTCATATATATTTTAGTCAAATAAAATCATATTAAGATTCATATTCAGATTAAAAATATGGTGTATTAAAATTCATACATATTTTTGTTTGGCTAATATTGTAATTTCCATCGGTAGGCCCCTAGCATATCCACTTTGAAATTATTTTACTTTTGTTTGGATTTGGATAGAAAGAGAATATTCAAATAATCTTCAAATTTAAAATTTTCATGGAAAAGGAGTTTTATTTTTTTGTGTGTGTGCACGCTTTCCCGCGGCCATGGTTAGTAAAATAAAAATGGAAAATCAAACCTGGTGGTTGAACAAGGGCTGTGCTTTAGATCTTGTAGGCCAGTTGTAGAAACTTTTAAGGCTCACCAACTTAGAAAGACTAAGAGTTGTTAATTGGGAGAACACGATGATATCATTCCTGGTGGTTCCTTCTTCTTTTTCTTTCTCCCAGACTATCGCTTCCATCCTTGAACAATTATCTACGTTGAATTGTTTGAGATTTTGCAGTCGTGGGAGCATATTGAATTGGACCACATGTACCAATTTCTCACAATTAGAAACCTTCATATATTTCAGTTGGCAGAAGGACTTTGATTCTTTTTCTGAGGCTATGAGTAATTGCTTGTCCCATATCTCTATTATGTTAGGCAATTTCTCAATATTCAAATCCTCCAAGACAGGAAAAGCAACCTGTAAAGTAATTTACAACACATGTAGCTAGTGACTGTCACAAAATTGTGGATGAGCAACAACTTATAATTGCAACAGTCTTCGAACGCATGCTTTAAACATGTATGAGTGGAAATGAAAAGCATTAGGCAGGCAAATTGATAATTTCATATCACCATATTCTTTTTGAAATATTTATTCTATTGCTTAATTATTAACTAAGCACCTTTTTTATTTCAGCTCTTCACATTATTTTCCATCTTTCATAATTATTTTTCTATTTGACTTTAATAATTTGGGTTCCATAATCTTATTAGTTATTTTTTAGATAAGGCAAATTATGTTGTAGATTTGAGTATTGGACTTATGAAAAAGCAGAAAATTTTATTTTAAAAATTTACCACGGTGCCTTGATAATTTTTTATATTGATAATTTCTTATTTAATTTAATATTCATTATGTTGGCATATCTATTTAATTTAAGATGGTAAAACAAATCAAATCATTTGAACTCGACTTATATTCGGCTCATTAAAAAACAATTCAAGAATGACTTATTATATAAATAAGTTAAAACTAAACACATTTTGAAACTCGCTGATATTTTGAGTTTAGCTCGAACTCAGTTTTATAAACTTAAATGGGCAATAAAATACCAATTTAGTTGCTCGAATTCCGTTCCATTAAAACTCATTTGGGTTCGGTTCAAATGGTAAACAAAACAAACTTATATATATTTTTTCAAGCTCAATAAGTTTTTCAAATTAAACTTGAATAACCTGTTATATGATTCGACCTCACTCGTTTACAATCCTAATTTTGACAATTAATATGAGATTTACAACCTTTATATGTATGGAGCTTTTGGACATCATGATGATTCTGATTTGTTTTGGCTTTAGATAAGATATTTTTTTTAATATATATATATATATGGAGAGAGTTATTTTAACCTTTGTATATGATTTCTTTTTTCATTCTTCTGTATTGGAACCCATGGATAGTAAAAGTTTTACTTTTTTTTGGGTAAGTAAAAGTTTAGTAAAAGTTTTACTTTTTTTTGGGTAAGTAAAAGTTTTACTTTTGATGGACCTTGGGACGACTTTTTTTTTTTTTAGGGTGATTTTTATTTTATTTTGTTGCGCTTTTGGAGATGTTTCAGGTTTGTATTTTGGAGATGTTAGGTCTAACTTTAGGCCATACAGAAGGTATGGTCCATTCATTCAATATGATTCAAAAGGCAATTAAAATAAGAAAGTTGGAAGGTCCCACACGCAGATAGTGTTCACAAAAGCCATTCATTCCACAAAAGTCACTCATCGTTTTCTACTTTGGATACTAATATGGTCATCATGTTTTAAGTTTGTTCTAGTAGGGTCTTGTTTGGTTCTTTGATACGTTGTTCTATATTTTTGTACTTTCGATGGGTTTTGACTATCTCTCATGTACTTCTTTCTCTTGTGGTTAATGAATTTTGAAAGTAATTTGGAAATAGAAAAGAAAAATTAGGTAAAAGGTGAATGAAATATAACTACAATTCACCTATATTTTACATACCGTTTCCCCTTTTTCTTTCTAAATTTTCTTCAAATTTATAAACCAAACACAGCCTAAACCAATAAAATGGTGGCATTATTTTTGTTACACGCACCCCAAAAAAGGAAAATATTATATGAACTATGACAACTTAACTTAGGGATAAAATTAAAATTTGTACAATTTTTTTATGAAAATTCTGAAACCTTGATTTTTATTATTTTATTTTTTCAAGTTTTTAGATAGCAATATTCAAGCAAATGTCAAAGTATTATTAAATTGGAAAATATGAAAGATTCAAAATAAATAGACATTACCAATACATGGCCAATGGGGGTGCCTTTTGGGTCGTGGAGGTCCACCCCATGTCACGCTTTGATGATTTAAATTTTTTATTTTCATAAAGTCCTTCATGTATATCATCTATAAAAAAAAAAAATTGATTCAATAATCATAGCCTATTTAATTTATTACAATTGTATCCAAGAAAAGGAATGATAAGTGTGTTTTTAAAAAAAAATCCATTTTTTTAATGACAAACACGATAAATTGAAAAGGCTAAAATTATCGAATTGATTTAATTTTTTTGCGGATGATATAAACGAAGAATCCTAAAAAATGTACGGTCCAAATAATTGAAATGAGACTCATAGTGGGCCCACGGGCCCAAACAACACATTTGAATCTAGATTATAGGCAGGAGGGAAGCCTAATCTAAGTAAAATACATACAAACAAGCATACATATACATATATGTGTATATACATTTGTGTTTCTGGTTTTACTGGTCATGTGCAACAAAAAAGGATGAGAACATTCATACCTGGCTAGTGAAAAGGGATTGTCTTTCAGATCTAGAGGTGCAAAAGCTTTTGAGGCTCTCCAAATGTATTAGACTCAATCCCGTTAGTTGAGGGAACAAGATGGTATTAGTGTTATTTTCTGCCTTTTCATTTTCTTCCCCATTCTCCAATACTACTACTTTCAGCTCTTGACAATATGCTACAAGAAGTTTTCTTAGTTTCAGTAATTGTCGGGGCATATTGGACAAACCGACATTCACCAGTTTCTCACAGCTCCAGATGCTCACGTCCCGCAATTCTTTAAAGGACTCTGATGGAGGTAATTTCCTGTCCCATATCTCTGTCAGCTTTGGTAGTCCGTAAATACAAAATCGCTCCAAGGCAGGGAACGTAACCTGCAACATTCATAGCATAATTGTTAAACATTAGACTCCAAGGTCAGCCTTATAACAAGCAGTACAATAGAGCCCAATAAATTGACGTTAGTCATAATTAGTCAATCATTTAAGTCCAATAAATTGATTTTACCATGTTCCAATTAATGCCAAAACTTAAATGGTTGATTCCATAACAATTAATTATTTTGTTTCATGTAATGGAAACTATAATAGCTTGGAAGTAATAAATCTTTGTGGCATTAGTGCAACCTTTTGTCGTTATTGTGCAATAGGTGCTGTGCATGAGTTGGTTTGATTGTTTTGACAGCAAATCATCAACATATTAAGAAAATTTCAACCCACTATAAATTCACCCTTTCTCAAAATTGTTGGGTTCTGTAGATTAAAAGTACAAAATGAGAGAAAACAATGGTGAACATAGAACTTTTAATTTTTTTTTTTTTTTTGACGATCTCAAAAAAAAATGTATTATTTATTTCAAATTATGGCTTAAAATCGACAAATAAATTAAATACAAAGCTATCAAAATGGGGAAAAAATGTGATAAAAATAAGGACAGTTGTTTCCAAATCAAATTGCAAAACCTTCTCCAATTTAGTAGAAGAATACAATAATTTTATAGAGATTCACAAAAACTTTGACTTGAATTTCTAAGCTTTGAGTGTGATAGAGATTGATAGAGTTTCGACACGAATAATTGCCTTGAAATCAAAAGCTTATGCAAGGAAAGTTCTTCTAGACTTTCTAGATTCAGTCCGATGAATCTTTCTTTCAACTGGATTTGTGTACAGAATTGTGTGTAAATGTTTTCCGGAGATCACTGTTATTTATATGTGTCAATAAAAATGAGTATTAGACACGTGACAATATTTGATTTGACAATACTTTTGTCATATTTTTTAGATTTTTATAACACATGATAATTTGTAATTGGCTAATATTTGGATACCTACAAAGCTTATCAAATGAGCCACATGTTAAATGACTACTATTAGAATGACCACACTTGAATAATATCTCATGTGATATTTTACATGGCACTAATCACATTAACTTAGATACATGCCAAACATACTCTACTAATTGGGTTCTCATGTTAATCAAGATCGACACATTTCTTAGGTATAATTTGGTGACAGGAGCTTTGGTGATATTTTTTGGGACGAATAATTGGGAAAGACTATGGTACACACTCTTCAAAAGGTGTGTACCATATGCATTTTATAACTAAATAATAAAATGGTATAACTCCATACTTTTGAGTCATAATTAAAATTTAAAAAAAAATCATAACTGAACACTATATGAAACATAATTAAAGATCTCATGAGTCACAACTAAAATAACGTGATAACTAAAAAAGAAAATTAGTCACAACTAAAGAAAAAAAAAATAGCATAACTATGTATGCATGCCATACATCCCTTTCAAGATGCGTATTTCCCCAAATGATTTGGATTTTATTTAAAAGACCTTAATTTGAGTCTTCTTACCCAGAAAAATAAATAAATAAATAAAATAATGAATGAAAAGTCTTATGTGGCAGGAGGATACCAAATCACATAAAAGTTTGGAGGGATAAGATTCACTATATTACTATATTCCCTAATACATAAAACATTTTCAAATAAGATTCAAAGCACATAAAAATGTTATTGACGAAACATACCTTTTCATTAAAGAGACAGTGTGCTTGGGTAGATGAATTTTCCTTAGCGGTCGACGTCTTCTCCATTTTGGGGTAGAAGCTTACGAGGCTGGGTAGATTTTGCAACTCCATATATTTCAATTGACTAAAATTAATTGCCTCACTTGTGACTGCCTCTTCATTTTTTTCTCCTTCATTTCCAACAATTCCTTCCATGACCTCACAATCTCTTATTACTAGTCGTTGAATTTGCAGAAGTCCTCTTGCGATTGATGGGGAGAAGAGATATTTCAACTTACAATCTTTAATTGTTAATACAGTTAATTTATTGAAGGACCCTGATGGATATAGTCCGGGATACACCTTCTGTAAACCTTCCACTTTTTCCAAATGAAGCACTTCAGCTCTCTCCAACAAAACATTAAACTCATCCCTGAAGGGAACGCCTACAAGTTTAAACATCCTTGTTGATGACTGATCTTCCAAATTACCAAACCTTTCACCCATTGATATTATAAATCTGATCAAGTTTTCAAAGCAGATGTCTTTAGGCAGTAACATGGCATCTGGTATGTGTATATGTAAAGTGGTTAATTGCGTCAATTTCCTCAACTCCTCAAGATTCACTTTGCTTCCTTCCTTGTTGCCTCTTGTGGCCTCCCATGGCCAAAGATTATCTAAAATATGCAATTCTTCCAGGCGAGATAAATTGGATATGACGCCTTGTGGAATCTTTGAGAGCTTTTTACAATTTCTCAAATCTAACAACCGAAGTTGAGTCAATTGTCCAATCTCTGATGGTAAGGCCTTGATATCAGAACCCCGAAGGCTAAGTACTTCAAGGTTGTTCTTTAGATCCTTGAGTATAGTTATGTCTTCCAACTGGCATTTATTTAGACATAACATCCGAAGGTTAACCAAATTTGCAAGTGATGGTGGGAGTTGCAACATACGTACTTCACTCAATTCTAAAACTGTAAGTTTCTCCATCCCATCGAAAAACGTGTCTGGAATAATAACCAAGGGATCAATACATTCCAACAATAAGGTGTGGAGTTGTGAACATCCCAATTTATTGAGAACCTCATGAACAGTTTCGGACCATAATGAGATTGCCAAGTAAGATTCATACGTACCTTCTTCCGGCCACTCATGAACACCATGTTTTACAAGAATTGCCTTTTCATCATCAGCAATTGAAACAGCAACATCTCGAATGACATCATGCATTTTTACAACGTTTTTGTCTGTGTCATCTAACAACAAAGAACAAGTTTTGAGTGTATCGAATACTGTAAGCACTGCATCTCTTGCTTTTTCGAGTGAATCTTGCTTTTCAACAAGCAACCTTCTCGCCATGCAATGTCTCACCAATTCATCAATTGGAATCTCGGCATCTTCAGGAAACATACAACAGAGCAAGAAGCATGATTTTGCATCCATGGATAATTGATCATAGCTCAACTTCAAGGAGTAATACAACTTTGGGTCAATTCCGTCAATTTTCTTTAGCATAGACTTTTTCAACTTCTCAAGTGCGTTTTTCCAAACGTACTTCTGCTTACCTTTTAATGCACCTCCAACTACAAGTATAGCAACCGGCAAACCTTGACTCTCTTTACACACCTTTTTTGCTATATCATGTAGTTCTTGATCAGAATCAACAGAATCTCCCACCTTGTTCTTGAATAGGGCCCATGCTTCTGGCTCTGATAGTACTTTGATCTGAATTTGTGTATCCATTTCCATATTTTTCCACACATCTTGATTTCGTGACGTTATCACAACTTTGTTCGTACCTGTGAGAGGAATACCTATTGTGTCCAAGCTTAGTTCATGCCAAATATCATCCAATATTATTAGATTTTTCTTCCCATTGTCCAATCTAAGCCACAATTCTTTTGCTCTCTCATGTTCATCAGTAATTGTCGCTACATGAGGTTTTGGATTCAAACCCCCAACCAACTGCAATTGGATTTTTCTCACATTTGCATCTTGAGAGACAACTGCCATCACAACTTCATCAAAAAGTCCATCTTTTTTCACTTGTTTGCCAACCTCTTCAACCATTTTTGTCTTACCTACCCCCCCTAGTCCATGTACCCCAATCTTGTAAACCTTGGAATCATTTAATGCATCCATGATCCTCTTGAAAACCGATTCTCTGGAATTGAAACTCATATAATCCAAACTTACAAAATCAGCACTGGATGGGAATAAAAGTTTCTGAGGAGGTGGTTTACGATGTGAAACTTTGTCAAATTTTCCTTTTTGAGTGAGATTTTTGATATCAACAATCTTCCTTTCTGCTTGCTTGCTCAATTTGTAGCGTGAGATGTAGTCGGGACATGAAAATTTAAAGCATTGCATGCTTTCCTTATCTGTATTGTTGTTCAAAAATTCTTCAACTTCGTTTATCATATTGTCCGCCTCTGTTTGCCAGTTTGAAACATTAGCCTCGATGTCTTCACCAAGGGTCTTGTATCTATCAACTTCGTCATTGACTTTTTGCCGCTGTTCTTCCAGGTTTTTCTTTTCAGCATCCAACTTCTCCAGGTTTCCTTTGTAGCAGCAAACAAAACGGATGTGACACACCACCGATTGGATCACTGAATTAACAATTTTTTCTACAATCTTATCCAGTATGATTTGGGGACTACACATTTTCAATTCACTCTTTTTCTTATCTCTTCATGAGTCTTTATTTTTTGGAAAGTAGAAGGATGTGGTAGAAAAGAGAGGTTCAAAGCAAATGCTAACAATAGAAACAATGTACATATTGCAACAGAAACCAGTCAAGAGTCGTGGTAAATGTCAAGTTTCTTATCTTTCAACTTCTGAAGTCAATATGTCAACCATCACGCCTGAGATTCAAATTTGAGAAGATTGAAGCTCCCTTTATCTGCAACTAAGAGAGACAAGAAAAAGAAAAATGATATAAATTACGCTCTGCATCTACAATACTTTGCATTCAATTTAGTACTTAAACGATTGTTTTTAGTTAATGTGGTTGCTGTAAAATACTTTAACAGAAAATGATATGTGCCACTAAATTGAACTACAAAGTGAAAAATAATAATAATATAAAGGTGAAAGTGAGAAAATATTATATATATATATATATATATTTTGACTAATCTCGGAATTCACGCAAACCACCCCCACCACGTGGATTGGGCAGAGCCCGCAAGCATAGTTTTGAGGAGTGGATTACTCTGAATAAAAATTGAACCTAAGACCTAGAGGGAGCACACCCTAGGTCCTAAGTTGCACTCACTAGGCCAAACCCTTGGGGTTGAGAAAATATTATACTTATAGAACATGTACATTATGTCTAAGAATAAAATGAAAATTAAAGATTCAAAGTCGACGAAACTTATTTTTTTATTAATGATGTGGTTAATTCATGAATTTGGCTAGAAATTTGAAAAAGAAAAGAGAAGGTAAAGAAAATGTGAATGGAATATGATTTTTTTTTTTTTCCCCTATATAAGTTCTTATTCAAATTTATGATTCCACCACAACTTTAGGACCAGTTTGGATAATTGTATATTTTAAATCAAGGGATTGGTGGTTAAATATATAGAAAGGAAGAAGATAGGTTAAGAGAGGACATATATACATTTTAGTAGGTTGTTTATATTAAGAAATAGAATCCTTCTCACGATTTCAATAGAAAATTATTCGGTGCTCACCAATAACTTCCCGATTTGAATTAATAGTTTTATATGATGATTTAAAATTCATCAAGATTTAAGTACTTAACGCAATCATGAAATTTATTAATAAACTATTATATTTAAATTTGAGTTATTGTTCTTGAATGATTGAGGTCAAATCTCTGGCTTAAAATTCATTTATATCCAAACAAGTTCTTGCGTTGTATTTGAATTATAGATTTAAATGGTGATTTGGAAAGGAAAAAAAATTAGCATATATTTCACTTATCTTTTTTCTATTTTCTTTTTAAATTCTTATCTAAATTTGTCATCCAAACACAATCTTAAAATATTTGTAAATTTAATTCATAAAAACATGACTCTAGAATAAGCTTGCAAAAAATCTATTTGTCTGCAACAGCAAAAACTACTGAGATAAGCCCGCAATCTAATTTGAGCCAAAAACATAAGTGGAAGCATTTGGTAATATATTTACCTAAGAATAATCCGATTGGATGAATACAACAGGCAACAATGATTCATCTCACTAAAAACACTACCACTGATAGCACTAATGCATTAAAAAAGTTTAAAAAAAAAAAAATAATATAACTCCAAGACTAAAACATCACATCATTAATGGCGGGACCCACTGCCACCTAATTAGTGGGAGCACTCAATCATTTTTCATACAACAGGAGAGGTGATGTCACGCTTCCGTGGGTTCATTTTGGGTAAACTATTCATCTTGTTGTAATTTTCACCGAATATAACATTTATATAAAAAAATAAAAATAAAAAACTAAAGGGAAATTAAAAATAAATAAACCAAAAGTTTTAACTTTGTAAAAAAATAATTTTTAATTTTGTTAATTTAAACCGTAATACTTTGATTTATTTTCAATATAAATCATTCGTCTATTTTCATTAAATAAAACAAATAAAAAAAATAATTTTATAATTATTGAACTCAATATATGTATATATAAAATGTCTACAATACTTTTATTATTGAGTTTAATAACTAAAATGTTCTCTCTCTTCTTTTAATCTGTTTTACTTAAAGAAGATAAGAAAATGGTTTAAATTAAAAATAAATCAAAAGTTTAGAATTTAAATTGACAAAATTAAAAACTCAAGATTTATTTTGTTGCAAGACTAAAATTTTGGATTTTTTTTTCTTTTTTTTTTTTTATTTTCCCAAAAAAATAAAAATAATTATAGAGATTGGTAGCACATTGTTCCAACATTTCCCAAGATCAAAGATATGTTCTTTACTGCATCGACCACAGTCTTTCCATCAATGTTCCTGAAATGATTGTTTCCAAAATGATTTCGGTGTTTGAGGGTAAGAAGTCATCAGGTCTTCCCTACGGTTGTCTTTTAAACCGGCTTCTTACCCCTCTTGGTGTCCCTTTCTCCTCTGATGATGAGTTTTCTTGTCCTATCAAACCCATCACCAAAAAGATGGTTTCCCAGAGCCAAGCCCGTGTTAAGAGGGAGTCATCCGGTGTCGGTGTTTCAAGTGCCGGAGTGAATCAGATGGATGAGGATGCTAAGATTGATGCTGCAGTAGCTGGCGAGAGGGAACAGCCTGCTCGTGCTCGAACTATCTCTTCCAGGTGGCACGGGCCATTAGTGCCCGTTTTAATCGTTTGGACACTCGGATAAACATTTATGATGCTCGCATCAGGGACTTAGAGACATCCACCTATGCACATCTCATTGCTTTGGAGGCTTCTACTAGGCGAATTGAGCATGTCGTGGACCAGTCCTCTCTTTAGTTGGCTCAAATCCTGTCCCTACTTCAGATGCAGCAGCAGCCTCCTCCATCTCCGCCATATTAGTGATGTTGTCTTTATCTATTTGTCTTGGAAATTTTTATTTTATTTTATTTTATTCTTTTTGGACAATTTTTTCTTTTCTTTTCTATCATCTCTTGGGCACAATTTTGTTGATGGTCTATTATCTGTCCCATGTTGGTAATCTTTGGCATTGTTAGTCGATATATTGGGATTATGTAGTTTTTCTATGGATCATTTCGGTATCTTTGGTTTTCTATTTTGTCCCTTTGTCTCTCCCAGTCAAAAAGGGGAAGTATGATGGTGATGATGGTATGATAGCATGCATGCTTGTGCTTTTGGGTTTTGATTCTGGATTTTATCTTGTTACTAATCATCTATCTTTCCATTCTAGTGTTTGTGCTTTTTGTGCTCTTTGCAGGTGGTTCTCTTCACACAGCGTTTTTCGAATGGTTAAGTTGTTGATTGTGTCTAGAGCGTGAGTTTTGTAGGACTAAACGTTAGATGTGTTTTGTCCAGGAATTGACAAAGGGAGAGATTGTTAGGTCCCTTGTGTTGTCAATTCCACGAACAGACACTTTTCATTTGTAAATTTTGTCCTCTGTTTGTTCTTGGACCGCTCGAGCGATAAACTAGTCGCTCGAGTGAATAATCCTTATCCTCAGTGTTTCAGTCTGCAACATTACTGAAAGCTCACATTCTTCGCTCGAGTACACTTTCGATGGCTCGATCGAAGTCACATATGCACGCCGCTTACTAGACACACCGCTCACATGACCATTCCTTCGCTCGAGTGGTCTGTGTGACCCAGACTGCTATAAAAGGTCTCTTTTGTTATCTTTTAGGGTTTCCCCTCCCACATCTAAGTTTGCAGCGTCTATAGCGATTCTGGTTTGGACACAAACCATTTGATGTTTTGGATCCAAGTTTCATTGCCTTTTATAATCATTTATGTCTTATTTCCCTTATACCTCTTTGAGTTTGGCTTTTGGGTTGTGTTGGTTGCGTTTGGAACAAGTTGATATCTTCTTTTTCAAAATCCTTGTTGCCCAGAATTTTACTTCCACGCTCGAGCGTCACTTCTTACACTCAAGCGGTCTTTGTGAACTCTCAGTACTTTTGCAGGTTTGCAAAACTATTGGGAGTTGGTATTCTTTGCTCGAGCGAAGCTTCTTGCCCTCGAACGGCCCTTATTGCACTCGAACGTTGGCCTTCTATTTGTAAAACTACTAAGAGTTTGTATTTCACACTCGAGCTATGTAATGCCCCGAAATAATCCCAACATGAATGATACATCAGCCACATACATCCACGTTGGGATTATTTTGGGGCGTTACAACTTGGTATCAGAGCTACCGGATTTGAATACTTGGGGCTCGCGAGAAGTGGTTGTCTTACCACAATGGGTTCATTTCGCATGATTAGGAAACGCTTTGTTTTTGTGATTACGTGATAGCATGCTTATGTGACTATGTGGGTATAGGATTAGACTTTTGGGATGTTATTTGCGCCTATTAGTTTCATTGAGTCTTATTAGAAGGGTACTTGATCAATACTCATTCTACTAAGAATTCTTGGTTTCTCATGGGACGAATCTCTTCAATAAAGGATAATTCGTATGTGCTTATGTGACTAAGTGCTTATGTGGAGTGAATTAAATTGTTTGTGTAGTAGGATGCATGTAGTTGCTTAGCCTAACGTGTGAAGCGAGTGGCAAGCACATTTGGAATTATGTGCTAAATTATTTATCTTGTCTCTCAATTAGGATGTCCGGAAGAGTTCGAACTCGAGGAGGTAGGGGTGGAAGGCGAGGTCGAGGTCGCCGGGGTGTATTTGAGGTGCCGGTCCAAGAGGTTCCGGTACAAGAAGAGGGTTTAGGCCAAGCTGACATGGCTGAACAAGTAGGGCAAGTGGAGGTGCCGGGGCAAGTCGGCCAAACCGCAATGGGGGCTCTAGCCCATGAGATGGCTGGGGCATTGAGGGAGTCCATGAACATTTTGAGCGCGGAGACCCAAGCAAGGGAGAATGTTGCAGAGACTAGAGCCAACTTCCTCACGAGGGAGTTTTTAAGGGCTAAGCCGGATGAATTCCATGGCGGCCCCGATCCAAAGAAAGCAGACGAATGGTTAGAACAAACCGTGAAGACCTTTGAAATGCTTCATATAGATGATAGCGAGTTGAGGGTGACCCTTGCTAGTTATTATCTCAAGGGTGATGCAGGCCAGTGGTAGAAGTATGCCAAGGGCCGAATAGCACCAATAGAGGAGGCGTTTGTGGTGGCCTTCCAACACAAGTACCTACCTCCCACGTCTAGGGAGAGGTTGAGGTAGGAATTCAAGGACCTTAAGCAACTTACTATGTCTGTGGCCGAGTTCGAAACGGCCTTCTCCAGTTTATCCCGGTTTGCACCAGAATTAGTAGCAACGGAGGAACGCCGTTGCATTGAGTTCAAGCAGAGGTTGAGAACGAAGATCCTATTCAAGGTTACTGGGAACATGATCCGGAATTATGATCGCCTAGTGGAGGCGACCGCACATGTAGAGAATATGGTGGAAGCCGAAGAGGAGAGACTTTGAAATTCGAGGTCTAGGGGCTATGGATCGCAGGGAGATTATAGGCCCAATAAGAAGAGTAAGAGCACCTTCTCATCCCAATCCCAGCCCCAGCAGCAACAGTCTAGATCCACCTTTCCCTTGCCTAGCGCGGGCTCGGGAAAAGGTGCACCAAGTGGGTTTTCTTGCTTCAAGTATGGCCAATCGGGTCACAAGGCCTTTGCATATCCACAGAAGGGAGGAGGACAGCAGATGTTGCCGCCACCACCACCTAACCGATCCCAGAGCCAGTCTCAGTCTCAGAGTAGAGGGCAGGGGCTTACTTGCTTTCAGTGCGATCAGTCAGGGCATATGAGGAGAGCTTGCCCTCAGTTGGGAAGAGCATCTGGCGCTTCAGGGTCTAGGCAGACACAGAGCCACCAGCAAGCTCACTCAGTTCAGGCTTCTCGGGTAAATCAGGGAGCCACTTCGGCTCAGTCGGTACAGCAGGCCTATGCTCCGAGGGACGAGCAGGTGGAGCAGAGGCCACAGGGGTGAGTGTACGTAGTTACCGCGCTAGAGCAGTTGCCAGGATCCTCGGTAGTGAGAGGTATTTTTATTGTGTGTAATTCTTTGGCCAGTGTGTTGATAGATACGAGTGCGTCTCATTCATTCATATCTGCTATATTGGCATCTGCATTGGGGTTAGAGATGGTATAGTTAGCGTTTCCACTCAGAGTTGAGTCACTAGTCGGGGGTACAGTTGACTTAGATCGGGGTTGTCGTGATTGTGAGATAAAGGTTGTCAGGCGTAGACTCCTGTTTACTTTTGTGTTATTAGACATGCCAAGTTTTGATGTTATCCTAGGCATGGATTGGTTGTCTTCGTATCGGGCTGTGATTGATTGTTTTCGGCGAAAGGTCACAGTGTGCACTTCGGGTGGCGATTGTTTTTATTTTCTAGGGGACCGGGTTGATAGAGTCTTGTCTCCAGTATGTGATCCTCGTAGTAGGGATGAGCTTAGTGGTCTTCTTGCTACTCTTTTGGATAATGAGAGTGGCAGGATTCGAGTTGAGTTGCCAAGGGTAGTGTGTGAATACCCGGACATGTTTCCCGAGGACCTTACCAGTTTGCCACCCCACTGGGAGATCGAGTTCACCATCAACTTAGTGCCTGGAACGGCACCAATTTCTATGGCGCCATATAGATTCGCGCCCGCAGAGTTGCATGAGTTAAAGATTCAACTCCAAGAGCTTTTAGACAAGGGCTTCATTCGCCCTAGTACGTCACCTTGGGAAGCACCGACCCTCTTTGCAAAGAAGAAGGATGGGTCGTTGCGATTGTGTATCGACTACCGTAAATTGAACCAGGTTACCGTTAAGAACAAATACCCTTTACCCATAATAGATGACTTGTTTGATCAACTTAGAGGGTCTTGCTGCTTTTCAAAGATAGATTTGAGGTCAGGGTACCATCAGTTGAGGGTCCGGGAGGAGGACATCCAGAAAACGGCCTTTCGTACGCGTTATGGCCACTATGAGTTCCTTGTAATGCTATTCAGGTTAACTAATGCACCGACTTCTTTCATGGACTTAATGAACCGAATTTTTAAGGAGTATTTGGACCGTTTTGTGGTCGTCCTCATGGACGACATCTTAATTTATTCTACCTCTGAGGAGGAACACGAGGCTCATTTAAGGATAGTGCGTGACTTGCTTAGGGAACACCAGTTGTATGCCAAATTTGAGAAGTGTGAGTTTTGGCTCACCGAGGTGAAGTTTTTGGGGCCATGTTGTGTCAAGAGAGGGAGTAACGGTAGATTCTTCGAAGATAGATTCTGTACAAGATTGGGGGCAACCTAAGAATGTCTTTGAGATGTTTCTTGGCATTGGCGGGGTACTATCGTCGATTTGTAAGAGATTTCTCTAGACTAGCCGCGCCTTCGACTAGATTGACTAGAAAAGGGGGTTAAGTTTGTGTGGAGTGAGGCTTGTGAGAAGTCTTTCCGGGAGCTTAAAACTAGATTGACCACAGCACCGGTGTTGATCATTCCAGAGAGAGGTTTAGGGTATACCGTCTATTGTGATGCATCTCGGGATGGGCTTGGTTATGTTTTGATGCAAGAAGGGAAGGTTGTCGCCTATGGCTCACGGCAACTGAAAACCCATGATAAGAATTACCCTACCCACGACTTAGAGTTAGCCGCAGTAATGTTTGCCTTGAAGATTTGGAGGCATTATTTGTATGGTGAGAAGTTTGAGGTTTTCTCCGACCATAAGAGCTTGAAGTATTTGTTTTCCCAAAAAGATTTAAATCTACGCCAACGGAGGTGAATGGAATTTTTAGAAGACTATGATTTTGAGTTGCACTATCATCCGGGGAAGGCCAATGTAGTGGCCGACGCCTTAAGCCGAAAAATTGTGAGTAGTTTGGCGAGTGTGGCCATTCGGGAGTGGGGTATGTTGGGTGAAGTCGGTAAGTTTGGATTGCAATTGGGTGAATCCAAAGAAAGTGCTACATTGTTTACCCTGAGTGCTCAACATGTTTTGATTAGTAAAGTTGTAGAGGCACAACAAGGAGACCGCGAAGTGAAGTTAATTCGGGAGAGAATCTCCAATGGGAAGGAAGAAAAGGGTTTGAGCATTCACTCGGACCAGAGTGTACGTTACCTAAACCGTTTGTTTGTGCCGGAATGTTGTAGGGAGGAAGTGCTTCGGGAGTTCCATCATTCACGCCTTGCGGTACATCCGGGAGGCACCAAAATGTATCGAGACCTTAGCCGTCAGTTTTGGTGGAGAGGTATAAAGCGGGATGTCGCATCCTTCTTGTCGAAGTGCCTTACTTGTCAGCAAGTCAAGGCCGAGAACCAGAGACCAGCGGGTTTGTTACAACCCTTACCTATAGCTGAGTGGAAATGGGAATACGTGACCATGGATTTTGTAATTGGGCTTCCTAGAACGCAGCAGGGCAATGATACCATTTGGGTAATTGTTGATAGGTTGACTAAGTCCACACATTTCATTCCGATGGGAACAAGCGACTCAGTCGAGCACTTGGCAGAGTTGTATGTTAGGGAGATACTTTGGCTTCACGGGGTTCCGGTAACCATTGTGTCGAATAGGGATCCTCGTTTCACTGCCCGATTGTAGCAAAGCCTTCAAGAGGCGCTGGGAACCAAGTTGACGTTTAGCACCGCGTGTCACCCTCAAACTGACGGGCAGTCGGAACACACAATTTAGATCTTGGAGGACATGCTTAGAGCTTGTGTCCTAGATTTCAAGGGGTCTTGGGAGAGGCTCTTACCGTTGATTGAATTCGCCTACAACAATAGTTATCAGGCTAGTATCGAGATGGCACTGTTTGAGGTCTTGTATGGCCGACCTTGTAGGTCACCAGTTTGTTGGGCCGAAGTAGGGGATGCACCGTTGTTGGGTCCGGAGATCGTTAGAGAGACAACCAAGAAAGTTGCTCTCATTCATAAGAGATTAGTTACGGCTCAAAGCCGACAGAAAAGTTATGCCGACAGGAGGAGACGACCATTATCTTTCGAAGTGGGTGATCACGTTTTCATTAAGATCTCACCTAGACAGGGTTTAATTCGGTTTGGCAAGAGTGGTAAGTTGTCTCCGAGGTTCATTGGACCTTTTGAGATATTGGAGAGAATCGGGAAAGTAACATACCGGTTAGCCTTGCCGCCACAACTTTCAGGGGTTCATAATGTGTTTCACGTGTCCATGCTTAGGAAGTACGAACCCAACCCTTCTCATGTGCTAGATTGGGTTGATTTGGAGGTAGATGAGAACGCCTCTTACAAGGAGCAACCGGTTCAAATCCTAGATAACTGAGAACAAGTGCTATGGGTAAGACCATACCGTTAGTGAAGGTGCTGTGAAGACACCATGGGATTGAGGAGGCAACTTGGGAACGGGAAGCGGAGGTCCGCTCCAAGTATCCAGATTTATTTGAGCATGTTTAGTTGTTTTGTTCTAAAATTGTAATATCCCCTAGAGTTGAATAAAAAATGTGTTGAATTGATGATCTCATATTGTTGCATGTGATGTTAATTTGAGCATTAGGTTGTGAAGGAATGATGTGTTGCTATAGATGTTTTATTCAATATGTCTAGTGTGAACAATTTTTGTTTTAATGGAATGTTGTCAAAGAGAAAAGTAAATGTGGATTGAACATGGTTTTGCGACTTGTTAATGTAGTTAAAATGATTATTGTCGTGGAGCACTTTTGTTTAGTGAGTGTGTTCAAATTTCGAGGACGAAATTTCCTATGGTGGGGAGGCTGTGACGGCCGGGTCTCTTCCGCTCTTTCTTTTTCCTTCTTTTTGGTTTTGTCCTTTTTGTTTCCATTGGGTTTGAAACATTTGGAAGTCATTTTCAATTAAAGCTCTCGTTTTTGTTTTGGTTGTCGGGGTTAAACTACATTGGTTTCGGGAGGTGCGGAGTCAGGTCCGGAGTGCCCAGGAGCGAAACGGAAATATTATGGGCTGTTAGGCCAGGGCTGCACGTGCAGGGCCCTAGGCCGCACGTGCGGGATGGGGGCCGCACGTGCAGGAAGCCAAGCTGCACGTGCGGGAAGAGGGGATTTCTTGGGGTTGCTTTCTGCTTAAATTGCACGAACGGGGTGAGGTACGGTGCCTGCGGCACCGCACGTGCGGGGATGAGAGCCGCACGTGCGAGGAGGTGCGCCGAAGCGCCCCACATGCAGCAGACGGGGCAGTCCGAGCCTCTGTTTTTATTCCTCTTTTTGGCCGAATTGTATCTCATTTTTGGGCATTTCTCTCACCCTCTAAACCCTAATTTCTCTCTTTTCTCTCTAGAAACTCTCACCAATACACTAAAACTCTTTGATTTCATCATCCCTTGGATCAAGATTTACCATCATCATCACCTCTCCATCTCAAACCTTGAGGGTCAAATGCTAGGGCTTTCTTTGTGTAGAAGAAATTGAAAGATTCTACCTCTTAAAGCTAGGGTTTCATCTCCATTTCATCATCAACCTTCGAGGTAGGGTTTCCTTTGAGTTATATATATATTTATGTGAGTTTTGAGTTGATTTTTGTGAGCGCCTCTAGCTATTTCGAAAAAGGGTTTTGATGGCTCAAGAAATTAATGATTTTGTAAAACAAACTCTAGCTTGTGTTCATTTAATGATTCTTCTTGAAGTTTTGGGCAAAATGGGTTGAGATTGAGGGGTATGAATGGATTTTATAAAAGAAGATGAACATTGTTTGAGTTTTGTGAAAAACCCTAGAAATTGGGAATTTTTTTGAATGTATGGAAATGTCTAGAGTGAATCTTATTCTCTTGTGATATAAGAACGATTATGTGTAGATTTCATGATTTTTTTTTTTACAAAATGATTACTAAATTGATTTATATTAGAAATGAGGAATGTATGTTAGAACTATTGTAAATGATATGAGGACATATAGTTGTGAAATGGCAATTTTTATGCACCTTGGACTTTGAGAATTTTAACATTGAAGGTTAATGTTTGAAAACACCATATGTGGTTTTGGAGAGACTAGACTGTTGAGACTTGTGAAATGTGAAATTGTAGCCATGTGTTGCTGACACATGATTATCTTGTGAAGGAACTTTTAAGAGAAGAAATGGGAAATGTGAATGTTGGCATTTTTGTAGAGATGGAGAAATGTTATGAGATACTAATTATTGCACCGCATTCCCATTTGGTTTATTATCATTATTGCACATTTTCATCATATTCATTTTGAGAAGATTTATGTGGAATGAGAACTATAGTTATGTTTATGGGGTAAATACGTGGTAAGTCCGGATAAGGGGTGTAGTTGAATTTGTTAAGTTGGCCTGAGTGTCCATGGTGAAAGACCAGAAGATCGCGCGGGTAGGTGCCGAGCCTTCCGGTTAATACCGGTAAAAATGACAATTTGGTAGTACTCATAGAGTCTACTTGCAAACATCAGCCTAGGGATTACCAGTGTCGTATTTACCATCTCTTATGATTTAAAATTTGAAATTGGGAAATCGATGAGATTGAAAAATGTTTATTTGAAAACTCGGTGATTTTTTAAGAAAAGCATGACATGAGTTTATCCTAAAATGGCATGGCATAACATTTGCACTTACCTTAAATGTTGAGAATCTTGAATAAATGTATATACTTTGTTAAGGTCTCTCTACTGGGCTTTATGCTCACCCCTATGGGTTTTGGTGCAGGGAAAGATGTAGTGATTCCGCCGAATTGAAGGCGTGGAATTGTTGTGAAGAGTAATACTCTTTTTGTTGTTGTGATTAGATTGCTAGCCAAGGGCTATTTTTGTATGGGTCCGAGAGACCAGTTTTGTGTAACCAGACTTAAGTCTTGGAAGTTGTAGCCCGTAAGGGCATTTTATTTATTTTGGAAGACAATCCTAGAGTGAGTTACGTAATTGTTTGTAATCTTGTGTAATTTTATCATCTTCATAGTGGATTGTTTAGTGGCCTTTGGCCCGTGATTTTTTACCACAATTGGAGTGCTCCAATTGTGGTTTTTCCACATTAAATCTCTTATGTCAATTTATCAATTGTGAAACTATAAGTTAAATCACTTTCGTACGTGCTAGTTTATTTAAATTGTTAGTTTTGTGCGTTTGGGATTTGTTACAATTAAATCTATTACGAATCACGAATCACTTAGATTTTTCACTGATTTTCAACATACGAACATATATATACATATATATTATATTATATAATTCTTACATGTTTATCACGTGGGACAAAGTATGTATTAATAGAAAATAAGGATAATTTTCTTCTCTTATTCTCATTTTGTAATCACATACTTGTCATAAGGGGTTGTTTGGGGTGTCCTAAATAAGTGCACTTTTTGTCTTTTTGGACTAAAAAGTAGAGAAAAAAAATATGAATGTTTGGGTTAACTTTTTAACTTTTTACAAAATTATGTGTATTAAAATATTGTATAAAATTGTAAAATTGCGAAATTGTCGTCGCTGACACTGCGCAGCAGTACTGCGCAGTGCCTAATTTGTCACTTTTCAATTTTTTTATTTATTTATATGACGTGTGGTTAAAATTGTGCCACCTGGATTAATTTGTTGGAATGTGTGGCTGCGTACTTTGAATGCAGCGCTGTTTTGTTTTTGTTTTTGTTTTTTTTTCAATTCGCAGATTTCCCGCCACGAGGTAAATAGTATAAACTTTTTGACGTTTTTAGTGACTTTTTGGATTTTCTTGAGGATGCCAAACTATTTCTGTTAAAGACTTAAACAATGAAGTAACAAAGGGAGACATTGACATTTGACCAGAAGTGCAGGGGGTTGATTGACACAATTTCATATATAGTGACCAAAGTGGGATTTGACTAGAAATACATAAAGTTAACTGTCACGATTTCATGTATAGGGATCAAAGTGAAATTTAGTACAAAGTGTAAGCATTTAAAGTGTAATTTACCCGTGAATTTTTGTAATTTTCACTATTAATCCTAACAAAATTAGACAAAATTTTAATTGGCGAATTGAAACTAGAATAATTTGAAATTACTTATCCAAAAAAAATAATAATAATAATTTGAAATTAAATTGGTTTGTTCATCCCTCTTGGCTAAAAATCTATTCACTCCAATATTCCATAATTACGTTTTCTATGGTAATTACCAAATTTACATTATATTTTCTTCCTCGTGATTTGAGATTGGGACATTTTAGCTCTTTTTATTGTTCAAATACTGTTAGAAAGTTCCATATGATTTTGGACCAAAATATAACTAATTTTATAGCAATACTGGTTTTACCCCGACCTTTATTGTGTTCCGAACTCGGGTTCCGTGATTGTATGTTGTTGTCTACGTCTTGTTTCTTTCCTTTAATTCTTTGAATTTGAGTTTTTGGGACTTGTTGGGCGAGTTTTGGAGCAGGTTGGTTATTAGTTGGTATAAGTGGAAGTTGCCCAGATTTTTTGCCACTTCACTCGAGCGAGGCTTCTTGCGCTCGAGCGAGCCTTGTGTAATTTGCTTCTTCGCTCGAGCGAGGTTTCTTGCACTCAAGCGAGAATTGAGGGTCTTCAGGTTTCTTTCCCAGACGCAGCTTTTTTGGGAAGGTGTAAGTTCTTCGCTCGAGCGAAGCTTCTTGCGCTCGAGCGAGTCTTGTGGAAATGTTTCTCCGCTCGAGCGAGAGAGCACCTTGTGGGCTTCCATTTCATCCGAGTAAAACTGAATTTGGGGCATTTTTGAAGTTCTTCATCATCTCCTTTGGTCTCTTAACTTTGAGGTAGGGATATTCTACTCCTTGTTATGTTATTTAACCTAGGTATTTGTCATTTTGAATATATGAAGGGAGTTTGGTGTGATTTGGGTGAAGTTAGGGTTTGGGTTCTAAATTAAAAGAGGGGTTTCCATATTAGGCTATGAAATAACAATGGGGCTTTGTGTATGAGTTTCCCCAATGTTGAAATGGTGAAATTTAGGCATATGGGTTGTTATTTTGGAATATGTGGAAATTTGCCCTAGCTTGGGTTGAATTGTTATTTTGAATAAATAATGGAATTGATATGGGAAATATGAAATTGGGAGGTTATATAAATCAATGGTGTAGTTGGATTTGATAAATCACTCACCTATGGAAAATTTGATAAATTATTTGTTGATGGATTTTATATCTGTTTTGAACTATCGGTGGAGGTTAGCTGTGATTGTTGTAGAAACTGCATGAGGATTAGGTGAATGGAAACTAATCATGTGAATTATGTCATTAAACATGACGGTTTAATTAAACCATTGAATATGTGATTTGATTAGTCATTGTATATGACAACGTCTTTAAATACATTGTATATGTATATTTGTTTGGGAGAAGATAAGTGATGTACTCTATTGTTTGGGAGAAGATAGGTGTAATGACCCAAATTTTTTATTTAAATAGCCAGCGCATAACTTAATTGAGCAATTTTTCAAATTTGATTTCCGTGTAAATTCTGTGCGAAAATAGTTTGGTTTTGTATTTTTTAAAAATAGTTTCTGACCTCGGAAAATTATGAAATTTTTATATGTTGTTCCCATATGAGTCTAACACGTTGGATAAAAATTTCAAAATTTAATGATGAGTATTTATTTTATGAAAATTCACGGACTGATTGGTGTTCAGTTTAATTTATAGCAGAATTTAAAATTGAGTTTTGGGTGTTCAAACCATGATTTCAGATAAATTTGTTGGGTCCATATTAGTATATAATTGAACCATATTTGAATTATGGGATAAGACCCATGACTTAGATTTAATTTAAATTGAGTTTGTTTAATAACTCACATTCAACTGTTTGGTTATTTTAAAATGTGATTGGTAATAACTACCTTGGGAGTTGTTATTATTTAATATATAGGATTATAATAAATATTTGATAGTTGATTTTATGGTGTGTACCATATGGTGAAAAATTATATATTTTTATAGTAAATAAAATAGACATATATTTCGTGGTGAGCAAAATATTATATTTTGTGGTGTGCACCATCAAACGAAATATATTTTGTGGTGATAAAATATTATATCATTGTTGCCATTTATATTACAAAATATTATAATGAAGTTGAAATGTTTTTTTTTTTTTATTGATATATATATATATGTGTGTGTGTGTGTGTGTGTGTATGCATGTATAGATACATATACATGTCACTGAATTGCTAATAAGAGATATCTATTGTATCATATTTCTTAGGGGCATTTTGATGATGTTCAGAAAGCTCCTAGTCTACCATCTAAAGCACCAAAAGAATTCAAGGAATTGGTAATCAATGCTTTCCAATATATTTTTGTTTTTTCATTTCTCTTATGTATATTATTATATATATTTTAAATATGAAAGTAAAAAGTAGCATGAATGAGCTTCATTTTGCTTGTATTTTGCAGGATGATAATAAGAGCAAGAAGGGACTTGCTAAAGTTCACGAGGTTCATATATCCTAAACTTCATTAGTTGTTTGATACACAAATTCGTTGGCTGCTCATTTATGATGTAGACTAAGTTCTCCATTAGATACTTAGCATTATGTGATGCCTATCAGTCCATTAATTGTGAAATGATGTGCATTGATTCTTCTTTAATTAGTTTTAACTATCATACATTGATTGGTTTTTAATCATTGCAAGAAGAATATGTTCAGAAAATTGGCCTAGTTCCTGCAGCATTGTCTTTCTCAGATGAACAGAAGAAAGAGGTGCACTTTGTTTGCTTCACTAGATGTTTACTGCCTTCTATTTCTATCACATTTAGTTAGTGATTATATCTCTAGAGTGATTGAATTGAGACAACTTATCTCTGTTAGCTGAAGATCAGTATCACTACTACAAAAGAAATAAATAGAATAGGCTACGTGCTCATCATGATAGTGATTGGCCTTCTTTTGTTCATACCCTTTCTTTTGGCCTTATTTTGTTCACACGATGTCTTCTTTTTTATGCCAATTCGACTGCCCATTAGATCATATATAATATAGCCATCATTGGTATAATGAAATATTAAATCTTAGAATGTCAAGCTGATAATTATGAGAGAGTAGGCACAAGTTTATCAAATTCAAGGGACTAATTTTGTGTTAGGGATGTCAAGCATATGTCACAATGAAACACAACCACCCAAAGCATCCAAAGATGTCATCAAAACCGAAGCATAGGACTAACAAATCTATATGACCAAATGCAAAACAAAGCCCACACTCTTTTCAGATCCAATTGAAATTTTATGGAGGTTAAAAATGACCTGTCATAGGAAGTGACTAAGATGTTCCCTTTTTTAGCCAACATTTTTGATCTTATTTGTTGATCTAGGGACCCATCTAATGTGTGCATTTAAGGATGAGAATGGATCCAAATGCTCCAAGGGCCTAAAACTCGAGTTCTCATGTATATGCTTGACATGATAATAACAATTGCGATCTGGATTGTAGGCTTGTAGAATCTTATGACCCTAAATGGTCAAAAAGATCCAAATTGTTGTAAAATTGGTATATTATAGCTGGATTGTAAGTAGGATCTTGTAGGATTGCAGTTAGGATCTTTGGGTTGGTGATTTTTCACCTCATCTTTAGAAGTCTACCCAAGTGAAATTTTGAGACTCAGGAGGGGCCATGGCCCCCCTTCATCCAAACATAGGCCCACCCCTAGATCCATCTTTTGAGTTGATAGTTTGCATAATGCTTACTGGTTGATTATTTAATTCGATCCTCAGTTCCAATATTGAGACAAAAAATGCAGTCATAAATAAATAACTAATGTGAAACTCCTAACAGGATCCAGTAATAGGGGGCAGCTTACTGTTGACATACACAACTGGCTATGTTGCTCCTCTACTTCTAGCTGCTTCTTTTGCAGGAGCATTGCAGGTATACTCTTTTTTCACTATGTAAAATCTTGTATGTGAACTCTTGATGTGCATAATTTACTGCTGCTTTTCCCCTCCTTTCCGAGGTATATATAGATAGTGCATTGTGGGCCAGGGCCAAAATTATGATTGTTCCAATGGCTTAGTGTACTTAGCCAATGATTTGGCAGGGCCTACTAGGGAGACAATGGGACTATGCCCGTGTCATCACTGATAAACTATTTGCCACTCTGTTTCGTTCTTACTCCTACACTTTTTGTTTGTCTAATTTTTATTGTTCGTTTGTATCTTGGGCAATTTCTAACACATTGTCTGTAGAGCCTGCTTTCATTCTGCAAATTCTTAGCATGGATCAACCCAATGAGGTATTTTCTCCCCATTTTTTGGCATTAGGATAAGTTGTGCTTGAGGTTCCTTTTTTGCATCTACTCTTCAATGTTCATCTTCATTAGTGGTTAGATGTTGACAATTATGTTCCTTCGAGTGTGGTTGTCGCTCATACACATGACGTTAGAAAAAAGAAGCTTTCAGAAATGAGCGGGGGTTCTGGAGCTGGTTCAATTGGTTCAATCTCAGGTTTGAATTATTTTATTGTTTTAAATTTGTTACAATTTTTCTCCTGAAAAAATGATACATTCTTTGAGGTTTTCTCTATGCTGATAATAATCATGATATGCCAGGTACAGTTCAAACTTCTAGTGGAAGCATTTCTTCTGCAGCGGTGAGTTTATTCTTGCCTTTCAAATTAATGGCCATGCTTTGTATACTTTTTACCTATGAACTAATAGAAATTTTAGGGCTTCATGAAGTAATCTTGACACTAGAATTTTGGTGGATGGAACTTCTAATGAAAATTCCATTTTTGGCTTACTCAAAAGGGTTCTGCTTTTTCAATTACTTACCTCCTTCATCTCTTCTCCAAAAGATAAGGATCCATGGAATTTTCATTAGAGAAAAGAAGATACAATGGATGGATGAGATTAAAAAAAAAAAGTAATAATTTTAAGAGATAAGAATGTACAAATTCCTCATATTAAGATTTATTGATTTCTTTTATTTAATGTTTGTAATTTGGGTATGAAAAGAGTTTATTGATTTTATTGAATTACGTTTGGTTATAATTAAATTTAGACAAAGGTTATTTCTTCTTTTTATTAGTTTTTTTTTTCTCTGTCTTTTTAAAATTTAAAAAAAAATGATATATTTAATAATAATAATCATTATTTTTGTTTTACTTACTGTTACAGCCTATTTGGATTCAGATATTTGGAAAAAAAAGAAAAAGAAATGCATTTATTTGAATCTATATCACTCGTCTGGATAAGTAAAGAGGAGTGAAATAGCAAGCAATTGTGAAAATCACTCAATCAACTATATTATGAAAGTGGAGAGATTGTGAGAGAGAAAAAAAAAAAGAAAAAAAAAAAGAATGTTACTATTAACACTTCATTAATTATTTTGAATTCTTTATTTTTTAGCTTTTTTATTATAATAATTACCTCAAATGAATTACCAAAAAAGACATTAAAAATTTTGAGACACTCTATCTCGTAATTAAGCCCACACACCTCCTATATCATGAGTTAGGGTTTATGAGACCATCTATCCCATCACCACCCATCTTATCTTTCCCAAATCCCACATTGAAAACATACCTACCCTCAAAACCTTAAAAAATCCTTTGGCGGCAATATTTCGACAGCAATAGTGGCAACCATGGTGGAGGTTTTTTTGGCAACCATAATTCCATGAGACGAAAGGAGTATAACAATAAAATCTCATAAAATATTCATAACTTTTATGGTGTTAGCTTAGAGGAGATTGCTATTGTAAAGGTAAGTTTCTTGGAAAAAAATGACAAAAATAATAAAGATTATTCGTCATTTTTTCATAACTGAACTCCCAAAATTCAAGAACACAGGTTTGAACATTGTTTATATGTTCAGAAACAAGTAATCGAACATTTCTTATTTGTTCGGAAACAGATAATCGAAGCAGCAACAGAAGAAAACAAACAAAAAAGGTCGAACCACCCTTTGGTGGTCAACTGGCCGGTTAACCGAGGGGTCGACCGAAGGTGATATCCTGGCCAATTTTGCTTGCACAAAGAGCATACAAGTACAATGAAGCCATGGATGAATCACAGAAAACCAATTAGAAAAGCGTAAAAATGGATTTGTGTTGTGTGTGTGAAAAGAGGTAATTAAAAAAAAAAACAAACAAACAAACAAACAAACAGATTGATAAACCTCATACTAAAGCAGAGAAAAAACTTTTTAATCATCATAAATTTTTTTCACTGGTTTTGAGAGGTTCCATTGTAGTGGGTTTTGTTAGGGTTTTGGGAGAGAGGCTTTTTGAGATGTGAGGGTGTGCATTTGAATGGATAAAATATTTTTACAAGGATAATTTTAGTATTATTTGGCGGGAGAATTTTTTTTCAAGGATTTAGAATTTATAAGTAAGAGTCCAAAGAAATAAGAGGTCCAAAATAATTGATGGGGGTGCTAATAGCAGCACTAAAAAAAAAAAAAAAAAAAAGAAAAACAAAATTTTCTTTTGCTATAATACTAAAATTACCCTTTAAAATACAGAAGATATAACAAGATTAACTATTAAAAAGGTTAATTTGATAATATAATATAATATGATATCATTTCATTTCATTTATCTCTCATTTATTATTTATTTAAACAAGAGTGAGATCAATCACAATTTTTTTCTCCTTAACTTACATAATCATTTCATTTGTAATCTAAGTTACCAAACATGGTCAGTACAACTTTTTAAAACTTTTTTTTTTGTTTATTTTTGAAATAAACAAAATAAAAAATAAAAACATTTTTGAAACCTGTGTGTTAAATATTTTATTTTGAAAGTAAATAGAAAGTGACTGAAAGTAGTAGCAAGCAAAGGTGGTTTCCGTTGTGAAGTGATGGTTAGAGGTAGTTTTTAATGAGTTCAGATCCCCTCCTTGCATATTCTCCTTGATTGCCTACTCAGGTGTTGCAGATCCAACGAATATTAAAAAAAAAAAATGAAATTGAAATTTCATTTTCCCGCCCAAAACAAAACACAGCTTATATAGATTTTGGTTTGGACTCATACTCACAAAAACACACACTCATTCCTTCTTCTCCATTGAACCCACCCTTACCGGCGATCCATTCTCGACGCCGTTGCAAATCCAACGACGGTGACCCACTCTCGACGCCGTTACAAATTCTGTCTACTTGGCAAACCAGAGTCGTCACGCTCTTCTCCTCCACCTCACCGAACCCGTCGCACCGGCAGACTCTCTCTGCAGCGACCCACTCCCCAAACCGAACCCATTGCTTTGCCCTCATTCTGTCTACCCTCACTTCACAAACCAGAGGTTAGTCTTCATTGTCTCTGTCTCTGTAATTGAATTGCATTTTGTGTGTTTGGAATTTTTTCAAACTAAAATTAGTATTTAAGTTTATCTCTCTGGAATATTTTTTTGTCTCTCAATTTTTTTTTTT
>NW_021026749.1:315437-333863 GCF_004153795.1 Camellia sinensis
GGACTTGAGTGTCAGTGTTTGTGTATGTTTAAATGTCCACATATGCATAATAAGTGTACACATCTGTATGTATTTTAAAAATGCATAAAATTGATGTGTGTGTCTAACAGAGAGATAAGTACATAGTGGCAGCAATAGGTTAAGTAAGAGCTTAACTTCTTAGGGTTTTTGCCTTTAGCTTTTTCGACAATGCCTCCAATGGCCGAGAAAAAATTCAGACATGGGTTGTATTGATTCTCTAATGTTTGAACCCTAGCGAGTTTTATCCAAGCTAAATAAATCAGCTCACAAAGAAAAAAGCCATCTTTGCAGCCCATAAAAATTCAAGAAGAACACAAAAACAATAATATAGTCTAATTTAAAACTCTTAATTTTCCTTTGCAAGACCTAAGCTACAGTCCTGCCAAATGTTTGCTCTTGACTCTGTTTTCACCAATCTGCTGTACACAAGAAATGTTTTTTTCAAGTTGTCTTTCTGATTTCGTGGCCTTATTTTATTGATGCTGTGTGTGTGTGTGTGTTTTTTTTTTCCCCTGCTGTTTGGTTATTCCATTTCTTGTTTGTTTTCCTGGTTTGTTTTTTCAAATAATTTAAGGAAGTTGCTGATTTGATTCTTTTTTCTTTGTGTGTGTGTTCTTTGTATATTTGTTTTCTTTTTTGCCATTTCTTGTTTGCTGAGTTTTTTTTTTCCAAGTTGGTTTAGGCATATTATCAAATACATGGTGAACAATATATGGAAGCCAAAACATCTCAATCTCTTAGTCAAAGATATTTGCAAACACATGGTGGATAAAGCATCTCATACGAAAAAAAAAACAACAGAGCATCAATAAAATAAGGCCATGGAATCTCATAAAAAAACAACACAACATCAATAAAATAAGGCCATGAATGTATAATAACATTAAATACAAGTAGGCGTAAGACAGGAAGACCCACAGAGAGAGAGACAGAGAAGATGAACATATCGGTTATTTTGTTTGCTATAGATACAAATAGGACCGACATCAGCAGCAAAAAGTATCTATATAATCCTATTTCTCCTTATCAGTTGTTTTTGTTGTCTCTTGCTTTCCCAAGAGGTAGAATCAAGCAGGTGACTCATCATCATCAAACAGCTGAATCATTCTGAGTACCATCCTCAGCAGGCGAAATGGAGGACCAAAAAAAAAAACAAACCAGACCGACTCACCGAAGCATCAACAATCGAGCCAGGACAAATGAGGGACTTCAAGGCGTTAGATTCAAAAGGAGCTGCCTGCTTCCCTTCTTTTATATATGGGCAACAGAGGAGAGATTGCCATTATCTATTAGGATAAAGGGCAAAAAGAAGAATTTGATGCGTTAGATTCAACCTGCTTGCTTTCACTCTTTTATATATAGGTTATAGATTAGCATGGGTGAGCTGTAATAGAAAAGCTGTGGAAAGAAAATAGGCAAGTAGTAAGAGCGCCGATCTTGGAACTTTCAAGAATGGTGGTGAAATTTGTTTGCCTTCTTCTTCTGTTGTGTATGTGGATGATTTGAAGCCCCACGTGTGTAGCCCAAAATCTGCAAGGAAAGAGTAAGAAACCAAGTAAACAGGAGTGTTATATCACTGCAAGCAGCAGTGTTATACCACTCTTACACACTTTTAACATATGTTATAGATATGTGCAAATACATTTAGCCATGAAAAAAAAAAATTTATTTTAATCACAAAATATAAAATAAATTATTTTAGTCACAATAAATAAAATATCACATTTAATTTATAATTATTACATTCTTCTCTTACAAAAAAAATTAAAAAAATTAAAAAATTCTTTCCAAATCAAACTTTTTAACTCAAACTAAAATAATTAAAAAAGTCAAAAAACCAGCCAATTTCTCAAACGGAGGCTTAATCATTTAGATATACACAAATACATAGGCATTGTGTTAATGTGTGATCCCATGCATTAATGTGTGAGAAAGCAGAAAGCGGGGAACATGAACGGGTGGAAAGAAAGAAAAAAAAAAAGTATGGGGGAGAATATGATGATGGGAAAAATGATGATGATAATGGGCGGTGGGATCAGACAGCTGCTTGATGGGAAAGATAAAATGTAGTGGATGGGAAGATTAAAATAAAAAGAAAGGAAAGAGAGGGGGAAGAGTGAGAGAGAGAGAGAGAGAGAGTTGCAATTTGCAAGGACCCAACCCAATATACAATACACATACCACTGGTATTAATCAATCAGTATGGATTCCTCACAGAACTCGGGTGGTAGCAAAACAGCGAAGCATCGACCACCGAAACAACAAGCGACTTATAGAGTCATTGGATGCATGGCTCAAGGTGTGCTGTCCGTGTGTATCTCCAACTCAAACCCAACTCCATGATCAGTCTGTTGGAGAGTGTGGAGAGTGTTTCTTTTTTTTTTTTTTTTTTTTTTGGTTGTTGAGGAGAAAAAAAAATGACTCAAAGCTCACATGTGGGCAGGAGGAGCCGTCCAGGAGACCGCGGAGGAGCCGTCACTGGCGCCGGAAAAGTGCCGAGAGGTCCACAGAGAGAAGTTGATTTTCTTGAGTGGTGTTTGGGTCTCCTCTTTTTAGAGAGAGAGAGGCCGTGATTGGGGAGGAGAGGAAAATTGAGAAGATGACTCCAGCTAATTTGTCAGCACAGTTTGGAGACACCACTTACACCAAAGTGTTTGTTGGAGGATTGGTTTGGGAGACCCAGAAGGAGACCATGAAGAAATACTTTGAACAGTTTGGTGAGATCTTGGAGGCTGTTGTCATCCCTAATAAGACCACTGGAAGAGGAGGAAGAGTTTGAGCTCGTTTGCGATGTTGGGTCGTGGAAGATCGATGCTTTCGTAGCCGAGAAGCTCGTTCTCCATCTGGGCAAGTTTTACTCTCAAATCTGTCGAGAGATCGAGAGAGAGAGAGAGAGAGAGAGGTTGATGCCGAGAGTGAGAGAGAGAAGTGTGTTGCATGTTTGGTGTACGTGTCTTAGAGAGAAAGCAGCTTAGGAATGTCTAGATAGAGAAGAGAGAGATGGGTTTGGTGTGTGTTGTCTATGTCTGTGCATGTGTGTTCTGCCATTGAAGAAGAAATTAGGGAAATTTGGGTTTGTCCGGCGGGCGGTCAAGGTGAGATTGCCGCCCGCCGGTGGAACAAAAATACTAGATTCTTAACCTAGCTCTGATACCATGTAAGAATAAATTGATAGAGAGAGAATTACAGAGAATAAATTATATGTATTATGATTGATGTGTATTGATTGATATATCTGTATATTACAATTCCTATATATATAGAGTGGTAGTGGAGATGGTAAGTGTGTTAGGTTTAGTGGGGTGGATGTAGTGGGTTAGGTTAGTGGGTTAGGTTTAGTGTACATTAACAGATCCAATAAACGTATTCATATAATTTTAATATATTTTTCTTTAAAAAATGAACATATATTTTCAACATCATATTTTATTTGCTTTTAAAGAATACACCGAGAATTTTATAGTTACGCTTATTGATTCAATAACATTTTTTTTTCTTCAAAGATGATATGATTTACACATAATTACATAAATGTCTAAAGCATCAAAGACCTGAATCCCGGACGTGGAGCTTATTATGATGGGCCTATGAGCCCAAAACTTGACCAGCTAGTCTTCAAATACTTCCATAAGAGACTCGTGTGTGGGAACATACTATTTTATTTACGAAAAAATATGTAAGAAAATAAATAAATAAAAAAAGTGATGTGATAATTTATAATAATTTTTTAATTTTTTGACAAATTAAAAGTTGTCAAACGAGACCTAAGTTATATTTGGTTCACTAAAATAAAGTGTAATTAAATAATTATTTTATCAAATTATTTATTCTTATATTTGGTTTAGACTAAAAAAATAACGATTACAAGTAAAATAATCTTTTATCATTTTTGAAAAATAATTATTTCATGAGAAAAACTAAGGAATGATCATTCTATTATGTTGTTCGCGATTCTAACTAATCAAATAGAAGATAAAAGCTGAATTCAGGATTAATGTAATGTAACATAGCTTTCGTTGAATGACTGCAACTTTCAAACAGGGAACTAAAGGGATTTTAAAAAATGAAACAGCAAAATTTATCTAATAATAGATTTCGTGAATCAGAATTACTGACGATCTAATCAATTATCAAATATTTTAAACAATACTTGAATTAACATGACCCCACACCCATACGAGTGTCATAAACAATATTTTGATTATTTTTTTGGAGTCATGACATTACTTATAAAATTAGGGCTGAACTTCCCTTCAATTTAGATTTATATTGAAAAGTGGTGTTAAAGTTCATGGGACTCATCATGAGTCTCAATTCAATGATATAAACAGTTCATTTTGTAAAGTTCTTTGTGTAGATCATTTATATGAAAAAAAAAACTTGATCGATCAAATAATTATAACATATCCAATTTATTGTGTTTGTCACTAAAAAATAAATTGTCTATTTTAAAAAACACACTTGACGTCAACTTTTTTAAAGACAAACATGGCAAATTGAATAGGGTCAAATTATAGAATCGACCTATTTTCTTTTTTCTTTTTTTAATATAAAGAACTTTACAAAATGAATGGTTTAGATTATCAAAACGGGATCTTAGATTATCAAAACGGGATCTGTGACTAGGATTATCAGATCACTGAATTGTTTTTATGAATGATATACATGAAAAATCCTACCATATGAACAGCTTGGATTATCGAAACAAGATCTATGGCTACGACTATCAAACCGACATAATTTTTATTATAAATAATATACACGAATGACCTTACAAAATGAACAATTTAAATTATTGAAACGGAATTTCTGATGTGCTTTACAAGCTTGAACAATACTGTGACAACCCCGCCACATATATTATTTTGAATTTAATTAATTAAAGAAGTTTGAATTTTAACTCCCTATTATTCTGATTTAATTGTGGAATTGAAAAGCATTATTGAATCTTATTTGTATATGATTTTGTTAAAGATTTATTTCGGAGTTAGAAATTGAAGACCTAAATGGCTTAAGAATGTAAAATTGGTGAGTTGAGTTTGTTTAGTTTCAAGTATTGAAGCATATGAGAGTTTAATTAAATATTCGATTCAGTTTAGTAAAATTAAGATGTGATTAATTGAGTCCTAATTGGAGTTAATTAAATTAATTAATTTATGAGGATTGGAAATTGTAATTATTTTGAATTGAATTTACTTGTGAGATGTCTAATTTGTATATGAAATTTATTGAGGAATTTTGAGTATGATCTGAAATTGAAGACTTTAATGATTTGAGAAACTAAAATTGATGATGTCAATAAGTTGAATTTGATATTTGGAGCCTTTTTGGTGTTTGATTAAAAATCTGATTCAAATTGGTTATACTATAATTAACTGTGCCTTAATTGAGGTTAATCAGACTAATTGAGTTATCTGGGAATTTGGATTAATTAAGTTGCGTGCTAGTCAAAGATTAATTAAGTGTAATTCAATTAAGATACTACATAATTAGTGCAAATCTAATCCCAATTAAAAGTGTGATGTGCTGGAACTATTTTAGGCCAAGTTTGGCATGACCTAAATAATACAAAAAGTCAAAAAGTCACTATTCTATTTAAGTCACATCATCTAATTTAAATCACATCACCTCTCTAACACATCACATCAAACCCAACCCAAACCCAACCCATATAAGCCAATAAGTCAAAAAGTACACTTTTTTAGAACATCTGTGTATGTGTGCATCTATTTTTATTGGTGTTCTCCTCCCTCTACTCCTATTTACTACCATTATGGAATCTCCAGATGCTCATGCTGCGATTGAGCTTGAGGAGGGGTCTGATGAGAGTGTTGATAACTCTAATTTGTGTTTGGTTGGCAAGATTTTGACTCAGAAGGTCTTGCATAAACCTATTGTCTCACGTATTATCCAAAATGCTTGGAAGATTCGAAAGGCAGTGGTCATTTCACCCTGGGCAGATAATGTGTATCTATTTCGTTTCGAAAATGCTAAGGACAGACAGAAGGTTCTCCGGGAATCACCTTGGTCGATAATGGGTAATCTTTTGGTTTTACAAGCTTTGATAACGGGAAGTTCAGTTTCAGAGATGGAGTTTTCCCATTGCCCCTTTTGGGTCCAAGTTCATGGATTACCATTGGATAGGATGACCAGGCGCAATGGCCAAATCATTACGAGCAGCATTGGGAGTCTGATAGGGGTTAAAGGCCCGCATGATGGTCTTCTTCTGTACCGCATGAAAATCCTACGTGATTTGTGATTAGATCAAGATTAACGTATTCCAAATCCTAACTAATTCAAAACACTCAACCTAAAATCATCAAACACTTACGAGAGTGATTTTAATTTGTTTGTTTTTGAGAATAAACAATAAATCGACACAAACGATTTTTTACGTGGAAAAAACCACAATTGAAGAACCTTCAATTGTAATAAAAAACCACGGGCGAAACGCCACTATCAATCCACTACTGAAGAACGAAAAGATTACAAAGATACCATACAAATTACCCAACCCAGTCAATTTGTCTCTGAATCTTCTGTAACTCTTTCACCACGCCTTCGTCACGGAATTGATCCTGAAGTTGATTCCACACCACAACTTCACTTGTCGAATTAACGACTGCATAGAATCAAACGCCTTTTGGATTCTACGCTTTAATCTTCGGAATCCACCGAAGAGAACTTACTTGAAACTTAAGAAGCAACCTCCTTGATGTATGAATCTCAATGCATAAGTTCAGAACTCTCTCAAGAACATCAAGGAAAACTATGAAAAATCTCCAAAGAAAACTTTAAACACAACCCTAGTGCTTGTAGATCAGATCTAGGAAAACCTCCTTCAAAAAAACATCCTTAACAGCTTTAAATAGGAATCTGGATCCGCGATCTCCGCTCGAGCTCAACACAGCCCGCTCGAGCGGACTGACCAAAAACTGCGTGCGAACAAACTGAGATGCGCTCGAGCGTAGGAAGAGAAAGGACCCAACACAAAAATTACATTTGAATCAACATAATGTTTTGTCTCCGGATTTGACAACATAGGGACCTAACACCGCAGTTTCTTGAGGATTAGGGTAGATATTGATGTCACAAAACCCCTTCCAATAGGTTTTCACTTGAAGAGAAAGGACCCAATTACCTCGGAAGTTTCAGAGAAATTGGTGGATTACAAGTATGAAAGATTATCTGATTTCTGCTATGATTGTGGAAGGATTGGGCATGACAACCAATCCTGTAAGTTTGTGTCTTATGAGGCAGGACGACACTCGGGCTATGGTCCAAATCTCAGAACTGGGGTGGCCTCTACGCTAAGGCTACCACCGGGATACTATCACCGACTGACTGATGAGATGGAAGCAAGCTTGAGGCCGTTACTCCGATGGACTCCAGCTTCGGTAACAGTGGCTGAAAACCCAACTCCGGTGGGTGTGAAGGGGACGAGTGGGTCACAATCAGATTATCAGAATAGTACAAGGACAGACAAGGTACCGAGGCATCCTATCTTTCCACGATCGGGGCTAGAGCAGACCGTTGTGTACCACCCTGGGTTACGTGGCCTTGATGACTTGGGGAAGAAGCTTAATTCAAATTCTTCCAGAAAGGCCACCCCTCAGCCTAGGAACAATGTGTCATCAACTGATGAGGTTAGTCCTAACTTACCTCCTTTAATTATACCAAGGATTATTAGCTCAGTTAGCTCTGGTCCTCAGTTTGGTGGACCAGCCTACTTTGTTACTGAACCAACAGAGAGCCCACCAACTATTCCTAGCCCACCCTCTTGTTTTTCTCAGTGCCTTTCTCCCTTTTATGAATCTAGCCCAGCTCACAGCCTTCCCCTAGCCCAAAAAATCTATCTATTTGTGCCAAAGTCCCCACCACCCATCTCTCCCATGTTTTCAATGGGCTATCACTTAAACGAAAAAAGCTCCAGAGGATGTCCACCAGGCCCAGTTTCCATCCAAACTTCTTAAACTCACCTCTGAGACTCCAGTTGACTTTTTCCACTCTGCTACAAACCAGAAAACCCTCGCAATTCACCCACATAAAGCTAGGGTTCGCAAGGCTCCAAACAAAAAAAGGAACTCTAAATCCACTCCTGATCCCGACCTTGTTGATGTGGCTATTCATAATGAGATGACTCTCAGCTCCTTCTTGAACACCTCTCAAATTGTGGTATACCCAGCATCTCTTGAACTCCATGGGGAGGATTTCTGCTCTTATATACCCAGTACCTATCCGCCTTCTAAGACTGATGAGATATCACAAAGGGTTGTGGTGGCTTACCCAAATCAGCCACACACGTCATGTTGATGATCAGTTGGAACTGTCAGGTAATTGGGCGACCTCTGATAGTCCAGATCCTTAGAGGGTTGTGTATAACCCATCGCCCAACCGTAGTGTTTTTTATGGAAACAAAAAATAAAAGATCAGTTCTGGAGCGAATTCGCCGGAATCTCAGCTTTGCTAATAGTTGTTATGTGGATCTTGAGGGTCTTGCTGGGGGTTTGGTTTTATGGTGGACAACTGAGGTAAATCTTGATGTTCGTCTCCGAAATAAATACATAATTCGCTGCGTGATTCACGGTATAGGACAACAATGGTTAGCAACTTTCATTCATGCTCTCCTGCTGGCTAGTTTACGGGCTGAGTTCTGGAGTTCTTTTCGTCAAATGGCTCGAGAGAACAGAATACCCTGGTTATGTATTGGTGATTTCAATGAAGTGGGGTCAATCTGGGAAAAACAATAAGGATCTAGACCAAATCTATGACGAATTGGAAAGTTTCAACAACTGATTTCTGATTGCTCTCTCATGGACTTGGAGTTTAACACTATGTTTGGATTGAGTGATTTGGGGAGAAAAGAAAAGAAATGGAGTGATATGTATTTTTCTTATTTGTTTGGATAAACTAAGTAGAAAGAAATGGGAAGAAATGGAAAGAAATGGAGAGAAATTCATTTCTCTTATGAACCTCATTTTCAATCTTCCCAAAAGTGGAGAGATTGGGAGAGAAAAGAAATTACTATTTTCATAATACCTATTTTGTCCCTATAAAAATAAAAGAAATAAAATGATTGAAAATATAAAAAGGTTATTTTGGTAATATAACATAAAATAATTTCTTTTCTTTTCTCTTAATGAAACCTAACCAAACAAGAATGAGAGAAATCACAATCATTTCTTTTCTTTTATTTCTTCCTTATCCAAACAAAAAGGAGAGAAATCACAATCATTTCTTTTCTTTTCTTTTCTCTTATTACTTATGCTGTGTTTGGTTGAGGGATTTGATAAGGGATTTGGAAAGGGAAATGGAAAAAATAGGTGAAATGTAAAAAAAATATACTTACATTTCACATAGTTTCACACACCTTTTCCCTTTCCCTTTCCAAATCCCTCCCCAAATCCCCAACCAAACACAACATTAAGTAATCATTTCTTTTCTTTCCTCTACTAAGCTCCCAAACATAGTGTAAGGGTCCAACTTTCACATGGACGAATAACCAGGTAGGCTCTAATAATGTTACGGAAAGGATTGACCGTACGGCAGCTACTGTTGATTGGCGAGAGATGTTCCCTTTTACACTAGTTTTCCATGACATTTTATCGGATCGGACCACTGTCCTCTCATTCTTAACTCTTGTATCCCACCAAATCGAGTTCCGAGGCTCTTTAAGTTTGAATCTATGTGGACAAGGTCTCCAAATTGCCATACAGTTATTGCACACCATTGGCAAACACAGACATCGGGTTTCCCTATGTATCAACCGAATCGGAAATTGAAGGAAGGAAGACAAGTCCTTAAGGACTGGCGCCGAAGGGAATTTGGGAATAATAAGGATGTGCTTCGATGCTTGAAATCTAAGCTCTCTGAACTTCAATCACGCTATCCTTCGGCTACTAACATTCAAGCTCAGAGGGACATAAAAGCGCAAATTTCGAATGTTCTTCATCAAGAGGAAATGTTTTTACATCAGCGGTCAAGAGTGAATTGGCTGCGTATGGTGATAAGAACTCTTCTTTTTTCCAAGCTTCCATTATTCAGCGGAGACAGAGAAACTAATTGATTAAGATTAAGGATGATGAGGGTCGCTGGCTTTCTTCGGATCTAGATATCAACTCTCACTTGCTGACCTACTTTTCTAAGCTCTTCACTAGTGATTCTCCAAGAGACATGGGCCAAACTCTTTCAGTTGTGCAGAAGGTTATTACTGATGAGATGAATGCCTCACTAACCAGACCAGTTTCGGATGCCGAGATTAAACAAGCAATGTTTCAACTAGGCTCTTTGAAAGCTCCAGGGCCGGATGGGTATCCAGGGGTGTTCTACCATCAGTATTGGTCTATAGCGGGAAAAGATGTGGGCAAGGCAGTTCGAAGTTTTTCTTCAAATGGTCACTTGTTGAAAGAATTAAATCAAACCAATATTGTCCCTAATCCAAAAGTCCCACATCCAGAACAATTGTCTCAATTTCATCCCATTAGCCTCTGCAATTTTAGTCTTAAAATCATCACTAAGATTCTTGCCAATAGGCTTAAGCCTATTTTGAAGACTGTCACTACTCCCCAACAATCTGCGTTTGTCTCTGGCCGGCTTATTCAGGACAACATTTTGGTTGCCCACGAAGCTTTCCATCATTTGAAGCTTAAGAAAAGAGGTGGATTACATGAAATGGCAATCAAACTTGATTTTAATAAGGCTTATGATCGGGTTCAATGGGATTTTCTACAGGCCCTTCTTCTTAAGATGGGATTCAGCCCGATCTAGATTCAATGGGTTATGGAATCTGTTAGCACTGTGTCCTTCTCTGTTATGGTTAATGGGGAAAGTCGGGCTTCTTTCATTCCCTCTCGTGGGCTTCGACAAGGTGATCCTCTCCCGCCGTATTCGTTTGTCTTGATAGTGGATGTTCTTTCACTCCTTATCTCTAATCAGCTACAAGACCACAAATTGGCTAGTATGCACCTCATTAGAAATTGCCCTGCTCTTTCTCACCCTTTTTTTTTGCGGACGATGCTTTGTTATTTTCTGAGGCTTCCATTGCTGATTGTCTTGCCCTTAAGGCCACCCTCGAGGAGTATTGTATGGCTTCTGGTCAACTAATTAACTTTGACAAGTCTGGCAATATTTTCTCAACTAATACCCTTCCGCTGGTTCAACACGAAATTTGTTCTTTATTGGGTATCCCAGCTATCAGTGGCAATGCCAAGTACTTGGGATTACCATCTTTCTAGGGCAGGTCTAAGTCCGAAGCCTATGGTTTCTTGATGGAACAGGTTGTTCAAAAAATGCAAGGATGGAAACAAAACCTTCTCCCAGGCCGCCTGAGAAATCCTCATTAAATCTGTGATCCAAGCTATCCCCACATATGTTATGGCGTGTTTTGCTTTTCCGAAGAATTTTTGTGATCGCCTTAATGCATATATCAGTAACTTCTGGTGGAAGGGAAACCCAGAGGATAGAGGTATTCATTGGGCCAATTGGGCCAATTTAACTGTTGTTAAAGCTCATGGAGGGATGGGTTTCCAGGATTTTAAGGCCTTTAATACTGCTCTCCTTGCTCGCCAGGCCTGGCGACTCATTAAATTTCCTAACTCTTATTGTTCTCGAATTTTAAAGGGTGTCTATTACTCGAGCTTTGACATGCGAAGTGCGGTGAAAGGGCGAAAAGCATCATGGGCTTGGGCTAGCCTTCTCCAAGGAAGAGACCTACTCTTGAAGGGCCTTCGCTGGCAAGTTAGGAATGAAGCTTCGATTCAATTTTGAGAAGACTGTTGGATTCCTAAAAATCATAATTTTCATGTGCAAACTGGAAAGCCTCCTGAGTGTGCGCCTATGGCGGTGAGTGAAGTGATCAATCAACACCATAAGAAGTGGGACAATCACAAGCTAAAGGCTATGGTTGGTGAGCATGATTTTGCCAACATTATTTCTATTCCAATTTCTGTAGAAGATAAAACAGACTCTTTGGTTTGGCATTTCACTCCCAAAGAAAATCATGAGGTCCAAAGTGGGTACCATCTTGCGATTAATGAGCAGCGTTGTGTAATGGTACTACTGCGTCATCGTCGTCTCAACCATCTTATGAACTTTGGAAATTTATTTGGTCCCTTAACATCTAGCCCAAATTGCGTCATTTCTGGTGGCGAGTGTGCCACAATAAGTTGGCTACAAAAGAAAATCTTCATTGGCATCGATGTACGGCCTCTCAGTATTGTCCTACTTGCAATGGTGCGGTGGAGTCAATTGAACATATCTTATTTCACTGCAATTGGACACGGGCAGTCTGGTTTCGGTGCAATATTGGTCGAAAGTTTGCTGACAGTCAACCTACGTCGGCTGCTGAGTGGACACTTTCTTTGATGAAGACTTGTCTAACGGTAAAAGAAAGGCAAGACCTTGTGGGCAGAATGATTGTCATCAGCTGGTGCATTTGGAAAGCTAGGAATGATTGGGTTTTCAATGGCCACCTAGTTGTACCATCCAACACGATCGAACAAGCTAATTGTCTCTGGACTGATTTGGTCGAATTGCAAGCCCCCAACAAGCTGCTTCCTTTGCTATCTCTGTTCTCTCTACCTGGGTCCCTCTGTTGCAAGACCAGCTCAAGTTTAACTGTGATGCTAGTTTCTCTAAGGATGGCTCCAGCTCCTCTATCGCAGTAGTTTTGTGGGACTGGAAAGGTAGATTGATAGCTGGCTCTACTTCTACAATGCCATCTTCTTCTGTTTCTCAAAGTGAAGCTCGGGCCATCCGTTTGGCTTGTTTGCTGGCATCCTCTCTTAGCCTTGCAAATCTTCACGTAGAGAGCGACAACAAGTCTGTGATTGAGCTAAGTGCCACTGAACTTGATCCACCTTGGGAAAGTTTGGCCATTTTCCATGACATTCATGCTTCTGGCTCAAGACTTGGGTTACCCTATTGCTAGATTCCAAGGACTGCTAACAGAATGGCACATTGGTTAGCCTCTTGTGCTTTGAAGGGTACTTTCCCTCTTGATTGGGTTGGCAACCCACCTGTTGAGCTTCAGGCTCTTTTTGCTTCTGATTCCCCTGTGTAGCCTCTTTTGGCATTTCCTCGTTCAAAAAAAAGAAAAAGAAAAAAGGAAGCTCATTTTTCAGTCCTTCATTTCCGCTGGAAGAAGATTAGAAAGAGAGTGAATTTGAGAGCTCAGGAGTGTAGAGAGAGAAACTCACACTATGTTAGGAATTGAAGGAAAAACCAGAGGAATTGAAGAGAAATCACTTCTACTTCCTAAATTAAAGCTTAAGGTATGAAATTTATGTTCAATTTATGTGGAATCACCCCACTATACTTGAGATTAAGAGAGTTTTGGAATCATATTCACGAAATTGAAAGGTTTTAACAAGATGATGAAGAAATTGGGTTTTAAGTAGGAAATTGAGCTACATGCATATTCATGAAAGTTAATTTTTGATTTGGATTTTGAATTCTTGCATGCATGAAAGTTTTTAAGTTGCACATGAGTTCAGAAAAGTTCATGGACTACATGATTAATTTCATACTATGAAAATCAAGAGAAAAGTATTGAAAATTCTTTGCATGCATCAAAATTTAAGTTAAGCTTCGGTAAATTGATAAAATTTTGAGCAAATGATTTATGAATGGTCATGTATTGGAATTTATCAAAGCATTTTCATATTTTTAAGCCATGCATAATCCCAAGTTTTGAAATGGTTTTTGGGAGCTCAAACTTTCAGTTTTGAACCCCAGAATCCCAGATTTTTAACAGACCGCTCGAACGACAAAGTGATGGTTCGAGTGAACTTTGCGAGCTCCCAAAACTTTTACAGTCTTTACAAACCGCTCAAGAGACCAATTAGTGGCTCGAGTGAACTCACTGTATGTTTGCCAGTCGCTCAAACGACCAAAGGTTGGCTCGAGCGCTCAACCAAGTTTGGTAACGTTTACGTGTTTTTTGTTTATATTTACAAAAATTTTATAAATTGATTTTTGTTTATTTTTAAAAAATATAAACTACAAACGAGTTTGATTTGAACAAAATGTTTGAAAAATTTTAAAAACATAAACTAAAAAATATGTTTATTCAAGCCTAAAATATTTATATTTATTTTTTATTATTTATGACAATGAGATCATACACATTATAATTGGGAAAAAAAAAACTAATTGAAAAACAAAAAATAATTGGAAAAAAAATTAACTGAAAAAAAAAATTAATTGAAAAAAAAATTAATGAAAAAAAAATTATTTGGGAAATAAATTATTTGAAAAAAAAATTTGTTAGTCAAATTTTTAAATTTCTATTTAAAAATCACCGTAAAATCATTTTTGGAGTTTACATTTTTTTCCAAAATTTATAAACTGAGACAACCATTTTTAAATCAAAAAAATTATTAAACAAGTTTTATGATAGTTTTTAAATTTTTGTAAATATAAAGTAAAAACTAAAAACGAAATGATTACTAAACAGATTCCAAAAAATTTAGTAAAATATTTAATGTTTCTAACATTTTTAATTTGGTTATCGAGTAACAGATGTGTGAGCATTGATCGAGTTGGGGGATTAATCGGGATTAGCAAGACGACTCATGGAAAGATTTGGAATAAGTTTGAGGCAAGAGGAAAAGACGTATAAAGTATGGATCTCACCTCTCAAAATTCAGAAGAGATGAATTGTCCCCGGTTCATAATCTAGATTGTGTATTCGAGACCATCAAGTGCATCGAGTGTATTGATTTAATTATTTAAATTATTTATTTTATCGGATATTTCGTATATATCATTTAAAATAATAAATAATTAGGTTGATATGATAATTGTAACTTATTTAATTTATCGTATTTGTCAATAAAAAATGGACAATAATTGTGTTTTTAAAATAGATCATTTGTTTTTCTTTTTATTTATTTATTACAAAACAAAAAAATAATTATCAAATCGATTTAATTTTTTTGGTGTAGGTGATGTACATGAGTTACTTAACAAAATAAATGGTTAGATGTTGAAATGGGACCCATAGTGGGATCCATAGTCTCTGAATAATGATTTTCAATCCAAATTATGGACCGAAAAGAAACTACCTCCCAACTTAATAATCAAGAGACTTAAATTTTGAAAATCTTTTTATATAGACTTGATCTAATATGAATTTATTCTAACAAACTTGTTGAGTTCTAATTTTCCAAATTTAATTTTTTTTAAATTAAGTTTTTATTTTCATATTTTTTAATATTTTAAGTAATAAGATGCACTTAAACATAAAATATTTGCAAAAAAATATTTAAAAAATCAATAAATACATAAGAATATGAAAATATACTAAATTTTCTTTTCTTTTATTCTTGGTATTGAATGAATTTTTTAAAGATTTTTTCATAAATATTATACTTTTCAGTTGTATTTATATTAATTATACCTAAAAAATAAAAAATAAAATTTACTTATAATATTAAAAAAAATTATTAAAAATAAAAATATATGAAAAACGAAAAACTCAATTTCTAAAAAATTGGAACAAAAAAAGATAAAAATTTTCAGAAAGAGAGAGTGCAGTTTAACCTTAAAACTTATTCAATTTGAATTACATTCCTAATATTAATAACGTTTTATGGTAGACTACTACAATATAAGATATAAATCAATGTTCAAAATATGCTTCTGTACATATCCCTTAGCATGTCTCTGGTCATCTAAACGATTATAGTATTAGACGGTCGAATTTTTGGTTTGTGAGTCGACCTCAAGTTTTGTTTCGCTAATTTATTTTTAGGTACTTATGTTTAGATTATTCTTGAACAAATCATATTGATTCGATAAATATAAACACAAATTTTTAATGTATCCATCTTTAAAAAATTAATGATGTATTTTTAAAACTATATTTGTTATTTATTTTTAAAAAAATATACACACAAATACTTAAAAAGTGAACTATTCAAATCCTAAACACTTAAAATTGAACTATTCGAATCCTAAACATAGAGCTTATGGTGGCCTTCCAAAACTTGATAATCTAATCTTCAAATCAACATAATATGGGAAGAAGGTTTTAAAAATGTTCAAAATGTATTAGAGATAGTACATTTTGTTTCAATGGTCCAGATTGTGGCATCTAAAATTTGATGATTAATTTCCAGCTCAAATGCTCTCTCTCTCTCCTCTTAAATCTCATTCTACCAAATCTCTCTGCTCTCTCTCACCTCAAAATCTAAGCCAGAATCTCTCTCTCTCCTCCCTCTCGTCGAGACGCCGCCACCAACTACCACGACCACTAACCATCCCACCACCATCACCTCTTATGTAACGCCCTCAAAATCAACCCATTATATAGACATCATTGACATGCAACACTTAATGAAAACAATTTATTAAATCATTCATCAGAGTATTACTAAGTAAAAGCATTACATGTAATATCAAATTAAATGCCCTATGGGCTTACATCTTTCCAAGCCAACACTTGGACACAAACATATGAGTTCTAATTCAATTACAAATAACACCTAGGCTTGAATATTTATCAAATAAAAAAACAAATAACTAAAGATAGTCTTCAAAATCCAAATACTCTCCAAAGCTAAGTCCTTGGAGGTAGCTATCACCTGACCTGAAATAATTTCCCATAAAGGTGAGCCACACGCCCAGAGAAAGTACTAAACAAAATATAAGCATTGAATAAACTATTAGCCATTCAATAGATGCGTTAACCAAGCATAATTCAATTATAACTTTTACAATTTCTATAACACTAATGTCATAAGACAAGTTCAATTCCCATGCGATTATCAATATGCGAGGGATCAGAACCGGCCCAAACTTACACAGTGAACTAATATCACATTCACATTACTCCAATTCAACAACACAGATGGACTCAGGCTCATATCAAAAACATTCATACTTCCATTTGATACACATTTATGATTATCAATAAAAACACTTCAATATAAATAAGCACACATAAAAGTGATGCCTAATGAGTCCATCCCCTATCTCTCCCAAACAAATCCGGTTTAGAGTCCATCCCTGAAAAAATCTAGAAATCCCCTAGATTTAATTTGTCATTATGTATTCAATTTTAAGTAGAATTATAACACCCAATCAAACAATCAAACAATACAAGACAAAGAGACACAACGCATTTAACTGAAAAAAACCACAATGGACACCTCCAAACTCGTATCAAAAAAACACGGCAACAGCCACAAGACAATCCACTAAGAAGAATTAAATGAATTACACAGTAACTCTCAATTACCTACGAATCCACAACGCCTATTGAACAACCTTTACGTCCTTCTTCCAACCCCATCTTCACCACGGAATTGTCTTTCTATGCAGCCACTCCGGATTCCACCAAAGCTTCAGCTCGAACTCTTCAGAATCCACAGACTGAAGAACAAACTCTCTCTTTTTAGACAAAACACAACCTTTGATTACTCTCTTTAACCATGAGTGAAATACTCTATCAAAAACATCAAAAGAAACTCCAAAGTATCGCCCAGATATACCCTAGAAAACCAAAAAGAAGATCTGAGCATAATCCCTAAAATGACCCAAACACGCGAATTTATAGATCTGTCCGCATCTCCGCTCGATGCGCCAACACCCGCTCGAGCGTCTTCAGCAAAATATGCGCATTAATAATAACAAGTCCGCTCGCAGCCGCCCAAAAAGCCCGCTCGACGCAAAATCACACATCTCAGTATTTTTGCAGAGCGAACCAAAACTGCCTGGAACCAGGGATTCTCCGCTCGAGCGCGGGTATGTCCCGACGAACAGACAATTTTGCAATGCATTTTTGTATTGTTTCGGGCTGCCCTCGACCCCGCCGTGGCACTGCCCCGCGACTCGCCAAGGGCGCTGCCCCCTGTACCCCCGCAGCTGAGCCCGGCAGCTCGATCCCCGTCAATAATCTGCGAAGCTGGCCAATTTGAAAGCATTAGCATCACAAACTTCCAGAAAGCACCAATTTGGGTTGGAATCCGCATCAAAACACTCATAGCCTACTCACTGAAATAAAAAAGCGAATAAAAATTACAACTCAAAGAGTATTTGTCAAACGGATTGCCAAATAAAAACCTAACAACCCCCTATCTTCCCCTAAAAACCGTGAGTACATCCCCAATATTCCTCCCCACACAAAACAATGTATTAAACAAACATATATAACACACCATCAAATAACACATAATGTCTCTATAATTCAACAGTCAAAATTGCATACCTTAATCAATGAAGTTCAGTTATTCCCCTAATCCACATGCAGTGTCTACAACAATCACGACTATCCTCCACCGATACCCAAAACATATTTCTAAACTGAAATAAATATATCAACAATTCAATAGCAAGTGATTAAATTATCCAACTACACCATTAATCAATAAATTCCCAATTTCATGACATTTAACCAAAACC
>NW_021026751.1:0-30288 GCF_004153795.1 Camellia sinensis
GTGTCATAGAGTATAACGGTTGATAGAATACATTAACGTTATGTATCGATTGATTGTGTATATGACCTATGTATATGTACATTGTGTGTGTGGGAGGAGATAGGGGATGTACTCCACGGTTTAGGGGAAGATAGGTGATGGACCTCTAAACCAGATGTTGTTTAGGAGGAGATAGTGGATGGACTCCGATGATACAACTCATATGCTTGTCAGTTAATGTGTTGATATAGCTCATATGTTTATCTAAGGAAGTGTTGACATAGCTCGTATGTTTATCTGTTAAAGTGTGGATACAACTTGTATGCTTATCTGTTGAGATGTTGATATAGCTTATATGCCCATCTATCGAAGTGTTGATATAGCTAGTATGCTTATCTATTGTGAAATGGGAAATGTTTAATATGAGTCACTATCTCATGTAAATTGTTGGCAAGGTTCTGAGCCGTTGTTGTGAATTGTGGACTTGATAAGAAATGGAAAATGGAATGACGCATGGACATAGTGGTCATGTAATGGAAATGGGTTATGAATTGATTTATGGGGATTAAACATTTATCAATTTCTAATGTCTTAGTTACTGCTCATACTGTGTTTAGCATATCTCTACTGGGTGTTGGCTCACCCTTTATAGGACATCATTTTCAGGTACCGGTAGCATGCCACCTCCAAGGGCATAGCTTGGATGGTTATGGGAGTTGAAGACTCTTTTTGATGATTTTGTTTGTATTACATGTATATCAAGCCAATGGCTTATTTGTACAGAGTTAGTACTCTTCTTTTTTGTAACCAAGTGTTGACTTGGAAAGCTGTGAGCCCGTAGGGCATTTGCTTTTGTTGTTAACATGTAATACCGTTGTAAAAACTACTCTGATGAATGGAAATGTGTTGGTTTCTCTTATAACATTGCATGCTTAAAAGGATGGGTTTCATGTATTAATTTGAGGGCGTTACAAAATGCAATGACAATCATTAAATAATTCCATCAACGACTTGAAGCCATGGAACAGAAAATGAGAGTTAGAGAAGATTAGTTAGTAGAGCGAGAGGAAAAGGAATATGAGAAAGAGAGACTGAATCGTCCTATTGCTTGTGAAAATGACGTCAAAGGTGCTATCGTTTCCAATGAGGAACATTGGAGATATCTACAATGACAGTAAAGAATAAGAGAGATGCTTGAGGAATGAAGAGAACTGAGATAGCAGAACAATACAACAAAATGCATAATATTCATTTTTCAGCAGTTCTATGACACATGTACAAATTGATGATAACAAAACATTTCAAATCATAACTACGGCCAAAAGTTTGTGTATGTATAACATATTAATGTGAAAGAGCTAGTGTTTCGAGATAGATGCATTTTCTAGATAAAGAAATATCACCAGAATGAATAGTATTGAAATAGACAAATAGAGTAGTGATGAGTTCAAGGATCTATTAAAGAGACACAGGAGTAGAGAGACGAAGAATCCAGTGAGGAAGAACTATCAACAATGGTCGTTCGATAATCAGAGTGAAATAGAGAAGTCTGAGTAAGAAATGGAGAGAGTTCAGGCACAACTAGGACAAATCAAGGGAAAGAAAATAGAGTAGCGAAAAAAATTAAGAAGAATTGGGGAAAAAAATTTAGGAGAAAATTTATTTAGTAGAACAAAATAAAATCACGCTATAGATAATTTTTTTTCAACATATTTTTTATTAAAATATAGTTAAATTATATATGTATGCCTATAAGTGTATATAGATATTTTAAAAAGTATATCGTTTGTATATTACTATTTATATTATATTTAATGAAGATACTATGTCTAAAAATAAATCTAAATAGAGATAGGTGATCAATTGCAACTGTCACTTAGGGATGACACTTCAAAATTAATTGAGAGAGTTGAGAGTTCAGAGATAATGAGAGTTTGAGAGACAGATTTGTTTGTGAGAAATAAAATGAGAGAGGGGTGATATTTATAGGACTTGAGAGGGAGGGGTTAATTTTTATGTATAAAAGTATAAAAAATAAAATTGGTTGTTAGTGGAATTAAAGGTTATATGACTGTTTCAAATTTTTTTTTTTTTTTTAATTTTTGACTATTGCACTAACAGGAGGCAGGGAGCCATTGGGGTTGGGTCGGGATGGGGAAAAAAATTTTGGGTCGAGCTCACGAGATGGGTCACACTCCATAACACACCAGAGTCGGGCCGGGCTCTAGAACACATAGCTCAGGGTCTTAGGTTGGGTTTAGGCTCAGGCCTGGTTGGACCCACCCAGGGCTCGACTGGACTTGGGGTGTGCCGCAAGCTCGTGGGCCAAATTTACACCCCTATATGTGGGTAGTGGTTTATGAGATATGTGATTAGTGATTATGATATATGTGATGTTGGTTATGAAGCAAATGGTATTGGTTATGAGATGTGGTTATGACATGAGTGGGTAAAAGTTATGAGATATATGATTAGTGATTATTAGATATGTGATTTTGGTTATGAGCGCAGAGTGGTGTAGTTATAAGTCAAAGGGTGTTTGGTTATGAGATATGTGATTGGTGGTTATGAGATATGTAATGTTGGTTATGATCAAAGTGGTGTGGTTGTGAGATATGTGATTAGTAGTTATAATAAATGTGATGTTGGTTATGAGATATTTGATTAGTGATTATAAGATATGTGATTTTGGTTATGAGCAAAGTGGTGTCAAAGGGTGTTTGGTTATGCTATATGTGTTAGTGGTTATGAGATATGAGATATTAGTTATGATCAAAGTGGTGTAATTATGAGCAAAAGGGTTATTAGTTATGAGATATATGACTAGTGGTTATGAGATATGTGATATTGGTTATGACTCAAAGGGGTTGGTTATGAGATGTGATTATGATTTATGTGGGTAATAGTTATGAGATATGTGATCAATAGTTATGAGATATGTGATATTGGTTATGATCAAAGTGGTGTGGTTATGAGCAAAAGGGTGTTAGTTATGAGATATGTGACTAGTGGCTATGAGATATGTGATGTTGGTAATGAAAAAAAGGTGTTGGTTATAAGATATGTAACTAGTGATTATGAGATATGTGATGTTGGTTATGACTCAAAGGGATTGGTTATGAGATGTGTTTATGAGATATGTGATTATGTTTATGAAATATGTAATATTAGTTATAAACAAAATGGTGTTGGTTATGAGATGTGGTTCTGACTAAGTTATGATCAATTTGATTATAGTTATGAAGAAATATGAATTATAAAAAGTGACCTGTTTAGCAGGTCATTTTTAATGATGTGGCTCAATATTAGCCACTGATTTTCTATGTACCCACTATTACAAAAATAGTTAAAGATCATACTTTGACCAAAAAAAAAAAAAAGAAAAAGAAAAAAAGAACTCACTTTTATTGGAAGTGTGATAAAAAAAATTAGATTGATCTTTTAATCACACTTAATCTAATTGAGTGTGATAATATTTATTTTTATGCCACTTTTCAATTAAGTGTGATTATATATATATATTTTAATCACATCTTCAAATTACGGGGATTTGGTGATAGCCCCCTCACTATCTAATTTGTCTTTCAAAAGGACAAGAATTATATAAGTACTTTCAAAACCCCCTGATATTTTAAAACTTGTTTCTTTTACTATATTACTCTCATATCTATCAGCTCTCCTATTAAGCCATATTCACTATGTATTTTAGAGTAAAATTTTACTCTGTATAAAAGTAAAATTTTACTCTGAATAAGAGTAAAATGTTACACTCTGAAACTAAAGTAAAATTTTACTCTTATTCAGAGTAAAATTTTACATTCTGAAACTAAAAGTAGAATTTTACTCTGTATAAAAGTAAAATTTTACTCTGAAAAACAAGTAAACTGTGAGACTCTGAAGCTAAAAGTAAAATTTTACTCTGTATAAAAGTAAAATTTTACTCTGAAAAACAAGTAAACTGTGATACTCTGAAGCTAAAAGTAAAATTTTACTCTGTATAAAAGTAAAATTTTACTCTAGTTCTGTCAAATGAAAAAAACAGAGCAATAGAACCAGAGTAAAATTTTACTCTGGTTCTATCAAATGAAATTAGATCATTCACAACCATTGTTCTTCTGTTTCTTCACAGTTACTTGCCTCTTTCATATCACCTCTTTGTCTTCTCTGTTATCTATTACATATACACAATCCATATTGCTCACTCACGACACAAAAATTTGTCAAAATCAAAAACAATTTTACAACAAAAAGTTGAGAGAACATAGTAACAACTCATCAATAGATCAATTTAAGAACTTAACAACACTATCCAAATGAAAAATCTCTCTCTCCCTCACACACACACACACAAACACACACAAACACACACATATATATATATGAAAAATCTGAAGAACTGTGTTCAAATATGAAAATTTTGAACAGTCGCGCGATTCGTCTCTATACTCTTTCATAATTCGAATTTTTGATCGACGAGGCTATCATCAACGGCAAGAACATGAACTTCATGAGAATTGGAAGGCGATACGTCGACGTCGTCGAAGCTTTCTCCGATCATCTCCGACCATCTCTTCCACTGCGAAACCTATGCGCCATTCAAAGAAAATTCTCTGCAACTGAGAGTGATTTAGGTATATTCACAGTTTTGGTTGAAATCACGAGAGCTTCGAATGAATCCAATCAAAACCCTAGGAATGGAAGAGAGAAGGAAAAGAGAGAATTTGTTTGTGCGTTTGCTTGGTTGAGGCTTCGATCATGTTCCACCGCCTTGAGGAAGACACCGGCGGCGGCGTATGAACAGCCGGAGAGTGATCGGAAAATTGAATCGGCGTAGGAGGAGATCGAAGAATGTTGAGAATCATAACAGAGAGCTCGTAAAAGAGCAGAGAAGGTGAGGAGAGAGTGGGTGGAGAAGGTGAGGAAATTTAGTTGAAGGTATAATAGTCTAATAAAATATTTAAATAATAAATTTTGTCTTTTATGCAAAATTTTCTAATTATGAGGGGGTTTAGAAAATATACTTTTTTTCTTAATCCTTTTAACAATGAAAGGAAGGTAAAGGGGGTTTATAGCTAAATTGTCCTTCAAATTAAAGTGTGATTATATATGCACTACTACTTTTTAATCACACTTTTTAAGCAAGTGTGATTATATATATAGTTTTTAATCACACATTCTAATTAAAGTGTGATTATTTATACATTTTTTAATAACAACTTCTAATTAAAGTGTGATTATATATATCTTACTACTTTTTAATCACACTTTTTAAATAAGTGTGATTATATATATATATATATTTTTTGATCACACATTCTAATTAAAGTGTGATTATATATACATTACTACTTTTTAATCACACTTTTTAAATAAGTGTAATTGTATAAAATATTTCAATTTGATTTTTATATAAAACATAAAATTCCCAAATATGCGCCTCTATTCTACCCATGAATGATAGAGGATGACTCACTACTAGAAAATGAGGCTTTAGACACGGAACTTTTTGTAACGATTTGAAAATCGTCGCAAAAAACAAGATTTTGTGACGGCAAAAAAAATCGTCGCGAAATTAATTTTTTGGCGACAACATTTAACTGTCGCAAAAAAGGCATCGACTAAATACCATTATTACAGACAGAAAATCCAAGGCCGTGACAAGAACTAATATTATACGCGACGGTACATTACATGCCTTTTTGTTTTTTTTTTTTTTTTTTTTTTTGAATAAAATTGTTAATCCGTCGCAAAAGATTTTATTTTGCTCATTAATGATGGTCCTTAAACTCGTCGCAAAAACTTAATCCCTAATTACCTTCGCGCCCTCCTCCACTCCCTTCCTTTTTCTCGCTCATCCCTAAACTTTCAGACTTCTCTTTGGATTAAAAAAAAAAACTTTCAATCTTATTGGTGGTCATATTTGGTTTTATAGCGATCCCGGGTTTACCCTTGTTGTACAGTGATCCGGACATGTGTCCGTGGTTGAGGGTAGTTGTTTATTATCTAGTTTGCATCCTCTTTACTTTGTATATTGAGTTAGAGGATGTGTTGGGTAGGTTTGTTTCAGGTTGGTTGTGTTTGGGAGCCTAGTGTTGCTGCCCAGATTTTTGGACCTTCGCTCGAGCAAGGAGCTGGTCGCTCGAGCGAGAGTGGAGTTTGTGTCTGGTGGGTCGAGCCAGAGTGGCTTCGCTCGAGCGAGTGATGGCGTCTGGTTCTGGACCTGAGAGTTGTGTTTCTTGGCTCGAGCGAGCTTTTCTTGGCTCGAGCGGTCTGGTTTGTTCTTTGCTCGAGCGAGAGGTCTGTCGCTCGAGCGTGCTTCTGGTTACAGAAATGAGGGTTTGAGTTGTTGGCTCGAGCGAGCATTCCTTAGCTCGAGCGCACTTTTGATTTTTTGGCTCGAGCGAGAACTTATTGGCTCGAGCGAGAGTTTTCTGTGTCTGGTCGCTCGAGCGACAAAGGCTTCGCTCGAGCGAGCGTGTTTTATATCAGCGGACAGTAGCGATTTTGAACTTCACTTTTTCACTTTCTTTTTTGATCAAACCCTAGATTCGAGACCCTCTCTCTCTAAACTTACACTCTCTCTAAGAATTGATCTCCCTAGAGTGTGAATCTAGCCTAGGGCCTTTGTTAAAAAGATAGAGGGCGTTGAGAGCTTTGTTCTAATCTGAAAAAGTTTGGATTTGGAGCACGTTGATCTCCGAGTCTTCATCTCCTTTTTGGCTCAAACTTCGAGGTAGGGATATCCTACTCCTCTCTATGGATTTTGTCTTTAAATTTTAGTATTTTGAGATGTTGGGGTTGGTTTGGTAATTTGGTAAAAGTTTGGATAACAAATGGCAATGACCAAGCATTAAATAATTCCATCAACTGACTTGAAGCCATGGAACAGAAAATGAAGAGTAGAAGAAGATTAGTAATAAGAGCGAGAGCGAATAACCGAATATGAGAAGAGAGACGAAATCGTCCTATTGCTTGTTGAAAATGACGTCAACAGGCGATCGGCAATGAGGAACATTGGAGATATCTACAAGACAGTAAAGAATAAGAGAGATGCTGAGGATGAAGAGAACTGGAATACAGAACAATACAACAAAATTGCATAAGAATTCATTGTTCACAGCAAAGTTCTTATGAACCACATGTACAAAATTGATGATACAAAAACATATCAAATCATACTACGGCAAAAGTTTGGTTGTATGTATAACATATTAAGTGAAAGAGCAGGTTTCAGAGATAGATGCATTTTTGATAAAGAAGTATCACCAGAAGAATAGTATGAAATAGCAAAATAGAGGAGGTGACTGAGTCAGATTATTAAAGAGAACACAAGGAGGGAGTAGAGAGACGAAGACGAATCCAGGTGAGAACTATCAACAAAGGTTCGTCATACATAATCAGAGTGACATAGAAAGTCGAGTAAAAGAGAGAGTTCAGGCACAACTAGGACAAATCGAAGGAAAGAATAAATAGAGTAAGCGAAAAACAATTAAGAAGGAATTGGGGAAAAAAATTAGAGGAAATGTATTTAGTAGAAAAAAAAATCACGCTATAAGAATAGAATTTTTTTGCAACATATTTTATAAAATATAGTAACATTATATATGTAGTTCTATTAAGTAGTTATATTAGATAATTTTAAAAGTAAGTCGGTTTTGTATATTACTACTTAGTATGATATTTAATGAAGATACTATGGTCTAAAAAATAACAAATAGAGATAGGTGATGAATGCAACGTCACATGTATGGATGTACACTGTTAAAAATTAATTGAGGAAGTTGAAGTTCAGAGGATAATGAGAGTTGAGAGACAACTTGTGTGTTTGTGAGAAATAAATGAAGAGGGTGATATTTATGTAAGGGACTTGAAGGGAGGTGAATTTTATGTAAAAGTATAAAAAAGTAAAATTGGTTTTATATGGAATTAAAGTATATGACTGTTTCATAATTTTTTTTTTTTTTAAATTTATTGAAGCTATTGCACTAACAGCGACGGCAGGGATGACATTGGGTTGGGCTCGGCGAGGGGAAGAAAAATTTGGAGAATCGGAGCGTCACGAGATGGTGTCCAGCTACTCATAACACACCATGAGTCGGGCACGAGGCTCTCAGAACACGATAAGCTCAGGGTCTTAGGGTTGGCTTTGCAAGGCTCAGGCCTGGTATGCGTACCACACAGGACTCGACTGGACTTGGGGTGCGCGCAAGCTCACGTGGCGCTAAAAATTTCACCACTCCTACACTGTGGCGCTCCAGCTTGGTTTACCCTGAGATAATAGTGATAGAATAGTGATAGATAGATATAGTGATGTAGTTGGTTATGAAGAAAATGGTATTAGAGGTTATGGATTGTTAGAATATGAGTGGGTAAAAGATTAATGAGATAAATGATTAGCTCGGATTAATTAGGATACTGGGATTTTGGCCTTATGATGCGCAAGTGGTGTCAGTTATAAGTCAAAGGGTGTTTGGTTAGAGATGATGTGATTGTGCTTATGAGATTGTAGATTGTTGGTTACTGATCAAAGTGGTGTGTTGTGGAGATAATGACTTAGTTGTTATAATAAATTGTGATGTTGGTGTATGAGAGATGATGATGATCTAAGTGTCTAGTAATATATTGTAGATTTCTTGGTAGCAGCAAGTGTGTACGAAAAGTGGTTCTGTACGCGTCTTATGGCATATGTGTGTGTGGTATGAGATCTGAAATTGTTATTGATCAAAGTGGTGTAATTATGAGCAAAAGGGTTATATTAGGAAGATACTATAGACTAGTGTTACTGAGAATGTGGATATTGGTTAATATCATAAAGGCGTTTGTTATGAGATGTTATATGATTTATGCATGGGTAATAGTTACTGAATAGTGATACAAATATCGTTGAATGAGATATTGTGATAATGGTTATGATCAAAGTTGGTGTGATTTGACAAAAAGAGGTGTTATTATGAGATATGATGAGCTAGTGGCTATGAGATAATGGTTGATAGTTGGTAATAGAAGGAAAAAGGTGTTGGTTTAAAGATGATGTAACTAGTGGATTATGAAGATATGTGATCGTTGTTTATGATCAGCAGGGAGTTGTGAGATTGTTTAGTATTGAGATATTAGTATTAATGTATAGTAAATATGTATATTAAGATTTACAACAAAATGGTTTTGTTTATCGAGAATGGTCTGACTAAGTTAACCGATCCAATTTGATTATAGTTATGGAAGAAATATGACATTATAAAGAAGTGACCTGTTTAGCAGGTCCATTTTATAATGATGTGGCGTCAATATCTAGATCACCACTGATGTTTCCTATTACCCACTATTACAAAATAGTTAAAGATCAGTAACTTTGACCAAAAAAAAAAAAGAAAAACGAAAAAAGAACTCACTTTATTGGGAAGGGATAAAAAAAATTAGAATTGATATTTAATCACACTGTAACCCTAATTGAAGGCTGTGATGAAATATTACTGTTTTATGCCACATTCAATAAGTGTGATTATAAGCTATATATTTAAGTCACATTTTCAAATTAACGGGGATTGGGTGATAAGCCTCCTTATACTAATTTGGTCTTTCAAAAGGACAAGAATTTATAAGTACGTTTCAAAACAACCCCCTGTATATTATAAAACTCTGGTTTCTGTTTACTCAGTAATTACCTCATATCCTATCACAGCCTCTATTAAAGCCATTTTCACATTGGATATTTAGATAAAATTTTACCTGTATAAAAGTAAAATATTTACTCTGGAATCAAGAGTAAATGTACACTCTGAACTAAGAAATTCTTACTCTTATTCAGATAAAATTTACCAAATCTGAAACTAAAAGAAATTTTACTCTGTATAAAACGTAAAATTTTACTCGAAAACAATAAACGGTGAGTACCTGAGAGTCTAAAATAAAATTTTACTCTGTATATAAAAGTAAAATTTTACTCTGAATAAAACAAGTAAACTGTATACTCTGAAGCTAAAAGTAAATTTAATCGTATAATACTGATAAAAAAGTAATTCTTGGATCTCTAGTGTCTGTCCTAAATTGAAAAAACAGAGCAAAGATACTAACCAGAGTAAAATTATTTACTCTGGTGTCTATCAAATGAAATATGATCATTGCAACCACAAATTGTTCTCTGATTCCGATGCACAGTTACTTGCCTCTCTTGCCACTTCACCTCTTGCCTCTCTCTGTTATCTATTACAATACCACGACAGTCCCATATTGCCTCACTCACGACACAAAAGAGATTAGTCAAAATTCAAAAACAATTTGTACAAAATAAAGATTGAGAGAACAGAGTAACAAGCTCATCAATAGATTCAATTCTAAGAACTGTAACAACACTAATCCACAATGAAAAATCTCTGAGTTAGTACTCTTTTGTTGTAACCAAGTGTTAACTTGGAAAGCTGTAAGCCCGTAGGGCATTTTGCTTTTGTTGTTAACATGTAATACGGTTGTAAGAAATACTCTGATGAATAGAAATGGTTGACTTCTTTGTATCAATGCATGTCTAAGGTGATGGATTTTATGTATTATTTTGAGGGCGTTACATAACCCCCAACCGGCATAACAATGAGTGAGGAGGAGAAGATGGACAATAAAAATACATACAGGTAGAGCTCTGATCTGGAAGAAAAGAACAAAGAAAGAGAAGTAACGACGGAGAGAGAAGATGGCCGAAAGGAGACGGAAGAGACGAATGCACGCAAAGAACACTTCCACCCTTCAACCAGGTTTGTAGATTCAAACTAGGGTTTTGATTTGGGGATTTTCACTAAAAAATCAAGGTTTTGATTGAGCAATTCAAAATTATGTAAAATTAGTGAACCTTAAGGAATTCTAGGTTCTTGAATTAATTCTGAAAGCATGTGATTATATTGTTTTAGATTGTGAATTTTTCTCTTTTTTTATAAACTTCTTGAATCTGAGTTGGGAAAAATATCTTCAATGTCAATTGCTTATTGTGAAATTGGGTTCTCTAATGGGTTGAAGACAATTTTTTTTTTTTTTAATTTGTTATTCTAAAACAATTGATGTTCTGTTACAAAAATTAGGATACTTTAACTTAGTTGTGATTGTATAAAAAAAATCTTAAAAAAAAAAAAAAAAAATCTTGAATCTAAAATTAGAGAACTCTAAGGGAATTCCAGGTTCTTGAACTAATTTTGAAAGCATGTGATTGTATAAAAATTAGTTTCTTGAATTAAATTTTTTTTTTAAGTTCATTTTAATTTGCAGCGAGTTGAAAAATTAGCTTAAGTGGTTAATGCATGTTAGTTGAAAATTCTGCTTCAATAGTTCCTGCTTATGAGTACATAATTTATTTGTTACTAATTTTCTTCACAAATCTGTCTCTCAAATTATTATTTCTATTGTGAAATTATTATGTTTCTTGTTGTAATTTGGACTTGGACAATTAGGGATTTAGATTATTGCCATTGATTGATTACTGTAGCTCCATTTTAAAGAATAAATTGGTACAGACACACTTTGGTTATACCTTAATGGGACAGTTGTTTTGGATAAAATTAAAACCTAGATCACAAGTATTCTTGAAAGGGAAGATATGTACATTTAACAATATTTACTTGCCCTACATCTCTGATCCATTAAAAAGTTTAGCAATGAAACTCAAATCCATTTGCCTGGACTCAGCTAATAGTGTCCTTTCTCCTCATTATCTTATGTTATTCTCCATGAAGTTAGCCTGTGTATTTGTAACCACTTGATACATTCTCTTTTTTCAAGTTCTCTCTTCTTTCTTTTTTTAAAGCTTTGCATTAATAAATGGGTGGGGATTGTTGGGAAAATGCTTAAGCTCCAAACCTAAAAACCACTTCGTAAGCATGTGGTGGTTGTAAAACAGAGTCAGTAAGGAAGGTCTGAAGATGAAATTTCATGGTCAAATTCAACTTTGTCTGCTTGGCTGACTATATCATAAATGTTCATATTGTCACTTCTTTCAGCTCTAAACTAGGTGGATGAAAAATGTTTATCTTTAGCAAAGTTCTTTTTTCTTTAAAATTTACAGAGATATGGAAGCCTTTTCTTATAATAATGTTTTCTTTTCTATTATTTTTCTTACTTGGTTTCTTGTGGTTTAACAGGTCATAGGGAATTACTAGTTGCAATTCATTTCAACGAACCTGGATGGCAATGGTCAGGATGCTTTTTACCAGATCATCTGGGTGATACTCAGGTGAAAATGCAGAATCATGTTTCTGGTGCAGTCAGTATGATACGTATAATTACCACATTATGTTGAATTAGCATGAGTTAGTGCCTATTTTATTTTATTTTTTTAGCTCGCATCTTTTAAGGCATTGTTTTGTGAATATACTTGTTTAGTGTTTACCCTTTCAAGTATTTTATGCCACCAATTTTGGTTTTTAATTCTTGTGACATATTGCATTTTAACTAATCGTTTTTCTCTTCGCTTTGTTTTAAGAGTATTGCTCAAAATTTTCTTGAAAACACTCTAGGAAAGGAAGCCAAATTTTGATGTTACCCACTGGAATTAATATAGAGCAATTTTTTAAAATTAAACTTTAACCCAAGAAAAAAATAAACAGATTATTTTTTGGGGAGATTTACCAATAAATGCCAAATGTTAAACTTATGAACCAATTGGTCCCGAGTTTTTTCTAATAAACCGTTTAGTCCTTGGATACTTTGAAGGACCTTAATGCCCTCATTTAGATGTTATTAGATGCATGCTCTTTATGATGGTGTGTCACGTGACACACACAATATGTCACGTGACACACACAATGGGTGCCACACATCAACAAAGTACACCAAGACTTTTTATGAGGGTGTGTCATGCGACACACACAATATGTCACGTGACACACATAGTGGGTGTCACACATCAACAAAGTACACTAAGGCTCTTTATGCTTTTTGCCTTGGAGTGTCACGTGGCACACACATTGGGTGTCACATATCAACAAACTAAGGCTCTTTATGCTTTTTGCTTTGGAATGATGTATGTCACGTGACACACACAATGGGTGCCACACATCAACAAAGTACACTAAGGCTCTTTATGCTTTTTTCCTTGGAATGATGTATGTCACGTGACACACACACGGAAGGGTGTAATTGACCACTCAGTGTTACCAAACAAAGGAAATAGGATCAACTGGTAAGATATTTCCCCACTAATAGGACTAATCAGAACAATAGAAATAACTTTAGGACCAATCGGTAAAACTGTTTGTGAGATAGGATTTATTGGTAAATATCCCTTATTTTTTTCTGTAGCTTAATGACAAAACAAAATTGTCGGTTTGAAACGTAGAAAGAGCCTCTCTGCACATGGTGCATTTGACCCCTTTCCCAAATCCTGCAAAGGTGGCAGCCTCTTGCACTGGGCTGCCCTTTTTAATTGACAACACAAAGTTTTCCCAAGCTTCACAATTAAATACCCTCCGAAATGAGTGCATTCAGCAGAGAAACCTTCAATGTATAGAAACTTCAAAAATGAAATAAAATATCTAGTAACTATTATTCTTTGATATCAAGGATTTGTAGGGAACATGCTTTATTTTTTGCCTAATGATTTTAATGTTTGTGGTGGATAACATGTTTTATGTTGTATTCATATTTTATATCGTAGTGACGGAAAGCTCGATATAGTTGTTCCCTAATTTGTTCACTACATGGAAGTCCTTGAAGGTTCTAATAGAGATAAAATGCCAGGTATAACTTGTTATTGGTTCTATGTGAAAAACTAGAGTTGGAATATGAATTTTCCTTCTTATTGTATTATGTTAAATTAGAAGCATTTAACTCACTATTTTCTAGTCTAGTGAGAACTTAGAAGTACAAGAGCATGATGAACTTAAGGTTTTCATGTTTTTAAAATCATTAATCACTAAGGTTTTAAATCGTGGCATTAGGACACATAATGGTAATGGTTCCAAACAATATGCATATTGTTCTGTGAATCAACCTTATTCTGGTCTTTGCATCTCCAGGTAGGAAGTTACATGCAAATGCAGAAGATGATTCTGATGAAAATTTAAAAGTTTACATTATGATATATGTTTTGAGTTCTCAATATTCTTTCACAAACTAAGCTTCAGTTGTTTTGCTTTCTTAAAATGTTTTGCAGGGTATGAAGCTTCAAATCTGAGGTATGCTGAATTGTTACTATTATCTGTTGTCAAATGAGTGTTCTCTCTCTATCATTCAATTGAAAAAACAAATTTGAATTTTAGAAATGAGGGACCATGATCAATCTTCAATTAATAGTAGTGCATCTATCAGAGTTCTCGCATAGATTGGTTGCCTAGTTATTTGTTTTTCCTTGGTCTCTGGAAACTCCAATCTTGTATGTTATCTTGTGTGAAACAATTTTAATTAAATTGAAGAGCAATAACATGTTTCAACCTTGCCCCAAAAGATCAAATACAACAAAAATCCTACTCTCTATAACTGATATTACTAATTCATAATTTACTCACAGCTAAGACTGTTCATTTATATGCCAAACAATATCACTCAAGGAATGCTGATAACCCAGGTGCAGCAATTGTACAAGGTTGGCCTACTTTGTTCTGTTGTATCTTGTAACTGCCCTATTTTAGTGTCATTAACTTCGACCAACACAAAGAAATATATTTCCAAAGAGCTTCACTAATTGCATCATTATCTCTTGTAATTTAGTTGAAGTAACATTTTGCATTTTATCATTTTAAAGGAAACTTGCAGACAAAGTGGCAGCCGAGGGATTTCTAGTAGTGGTTCCTGATTTCTTCTATGGTGAACCTTTCGATCTTAATAACCCTAATATGGACTGGGAATCATAGAGAAAGGCTCATGGCATGGTTAGTTTCTAGTTTCACTACCCTTTATCTAAAAGTCGGTCATCAAAATTGGCATGCTAGTTTCAAATATTAAAGAAGTGATAGCAAACAGTTTTTCTCTATTTCAACATCAAAAGGTTCCAAATTGTCATCATGTATAATTTTTAAAATTTTCAGGGTTGTCCTGTTGAGATAAGACTAAAACCAAATTTTTTTGACATGATTAAAATAAAATTAAAAAAAAGTAAAGTAAAGAAAAAAATAAAACAGTAAGGATCAACTTTAGGTGGATAGATTCATCACTAAAATGCTATGAGAAGCATATTGATCCTATTAGAACACAAGTGGTTTGGAAAGAAAGAATTTTTTCTTCAACAATTCAATTAGCTATGTTAATGTGAACTTTCTGCATTCCAAGACAAAGGGTTTGAAGATGCCAAGCCAGTAATTTCTGCTTTACGAAGCAAAGGAGTCACTTCAATAGGGGCTACAAGTTTTTGCTGGGGTGGTCAGATATTTATATTGCTTTTTACATGAAATAAGCTATGAAACTTGACATATTTGAATTGGGCTGCTCTTCACCGACGAGTCATGGACTTGGCTGCTAAGATTATGGGTTATTTTTTACGTTTGACTCAGGGGTGGTAGTTGTAAAACTAGCAAGGACCGATGAAATTCAGACTGCAGTGGTTTTGCATCCCGGTCGTATCACAAAAGATGAAATCAAAGGTAAATTTCACACTTCTCAATCTCATAACATGTATGTGTGTGTGTGTGTGTGTGTGTGTGTGTGTGTGTGACTGATAGCTTGTTCTTACCAACGTTAAGTGCCCAATTTCAATATTGGGAGCCGAGGTTTTGTGAGACATCGATGCATTCTGTGCTTGTTAGGTTTTTGTTAGGCATTTTATGAGACAATAAATTCTTGTATCTTCAAAGACTGGAAACAATAGCTAAATCTGGAACTTCAGGTATTTTATTTTATCAATAAGGCTGAGTGTGGTTGAAGAATTTTTTAAGCTTATAATGTGATAGATGCAGATTAAATTAAACAAAGAAAGAAGATTTATAAAGTGACTTATTCTTTAAGCTTATAATATGATAAATGGATATTAAATTAAACAGAGGAAAGAAGATCCTATCCATTCGTGATAGAGGTATAGGTAAGACAAAGGAGGATTTGATCAAGAACTTGGAAACAATAGCTAAATTTGGAACTTTAGGTATTTTATTTTATCAATAAGGGTAAGTGTTTTACTGGTACAATGTGAACTTCTTCCTTGGGGGGAGTTAATAATTAATGGTCTGTAATTGAATTTATTCTATTATACAGCGTTTGAGGAGAAAATGCAGACAAGTGGAGACCTTAATCTCATTGGGCAGTTTGGTGTTGGGTTCTACTCTGTTTATCTTGTTGCTGACTATGTTATAGTCATCAGCAAACATAATGAAGATAAACAGTATGCCTCTGAATTCATATCCTTTTTCTAGTGAACATGGGTAGTTGTTCTTACAGTCGAAAATTTAACAAATGTAACTGTGGATGCATCTAATTTGTTGTCTTTCAGGTATGTTTGGCAATCAAAGGCTGATAGGGCATTTGCAAATTCTAAGGATATATGGAATGAACCACTTGGCCATGGATTTGTTATGTTTGGTTTATAATTTTGGATTTATTGATTCTATATATATATATATTTAGTTTTATGACTTTAAAATATCTAGTCATACATTGAAGATTTTCATTTTGGATTTATTGATTCTATGTATATGTCATATTTATATATGGTAATACCAACATTTTATACTAGTAACAATCAAAGTCGTTATTCCTTTTCTATTGATGTAGGGGATGAAGAGTCAGTGTGATGAGAAAATGTCTGATTTTATCTTTTTTAAGACAAGAACAGTCTCTACAAAAAATAGTAAGTTTATTCATATGTTTCAAGTGGTTTTTGAATTAATTTGTGTTTTTATTTTTCAAGTCAGAAATTTTTTGGAGAGATGCAAAATATGGTCAAAGAATTCAAGAACTTAGTTTTTTCAAGTTTTTTTTTTCATTTTTTAATATATGTAATCACTGTTAAAAACTTTTTATTAATTCTTTTGTATATACTTTTGAACATTTAACTTTCATTTATGAAATATATGACATTATTCCATTCAATATATGATTGTGATTCAAAATATAGTATATAGTGTGTATTACATTCTTCAAATGCGCGTACAAAAATAATATTGATTATTCTTCAAATATGTCGAATTCTTTTTTTTTTTAATCACAGGTTTTATTAGTTATTAATCACACTTAAAAGATGTGATCTAAATATTTTTTATCACACTTAAAAAATGTGATCTAAATGTTATTAATCACACTTAAAAGATGTGATCTAAATGTTTTTATTCACACTTAAAAGATGTGATCTAAATATTATTAATCACACTTAAAAGGTATGATGAAATTATTTTTTAATGGCACTTAAAAAGTGTGATTAAAAATGACCATTTTTAATCACACTCCCAAAAATCACACTTTAATAAAAGGTGTGATTAAAAAACATACATCAAACAAAAAAAGTGTGATCTTTATTTGTATTTGTAGTAGTGACCGTACATTTTTTAACAAAATGTACTAATATTAGATCCATCTTTTGTATAATTTTTTGTTTTTGGGTGTAAGTTACAGGATTTCTTAAACATCTTCTTTAAACACATGTTCAAACCCATTCTTGTGGTAGACAACCTAGTTCTTCCAATTTTATGGTATCATTCGGAGATTGTTGAGTTTCAAAAAGTTAAAGTAGTGCACTATTGTGTAGTTGTAAGTATTTCCAACTAATCTAGCAAATTCGTTAATCTTCTTGAACTTCATCCACAAAGTTGTTTTTTTGTCTTGCTAATTAGAATTAGAACCTTGTTAACTTTCTTTCACTTTAATTTCCAAAAATTTAAGGGGTCAAAGCCATGGAAGTACATCGGGAAAGAAGTAACATGGATAGAGAGGATGTCAAAATGTGTTAGAAATGGTTTTGGAAAAAAAACAAATTTTTTCTAAACTTTGGTCTAATTTTTCGGTGAGACCCATGCGCCAAAGTTGGCGAGTCTAAGTGGTAACACGTTTTATGCTATGTTGTGATGGGAAATTGAAGCCAAAGTAATCTCAATGGAAATGGCATTTTGGTGAAATTTCCATTAAGGTTTGAGTTAAAGCTTGTCCCACATTGATTTGGTGGGCAAATTTTTGTGGGTTTATAAGGCTTGGATTTGGAAATTGGGGTAGGCCCCTAGGGGCACTCAAGTTTTGTAGAGGGAGAGGTTATGGGCAAAGTGGGCTACACCTATTGGACCCAAAATAAACACATGCGCATCGTCGCCGTCCATTCGTCCGGTTGGGCGGGCGGGTTAGGCTGGGCTTGGATGCGGGTTCGTTGTGTGAGGTTGGGTTGGGATTGTCCAGCGTAATACTTATCTTTTTGGGCCAAAAATATTTGAATTTGTTTTTATTTTTTGGTAAAATAAAATGTCCAGTTTTAATTTCAAATTTTAGTTGGAAAAATTCAAATATTGCTTGCACCTTTTCAAACCTTCTGTATAGATTCATTCCTGTAATTTCAAATTTTAGTTGGAAAAATTCAAATATTGCTTGCAGCTCTTCAAACCTTTTGTACAGATTCATACCTGTCCGAACAGGTTCAAGTTCAAACCTAGATCTTTTCTTTAATTTCAAATTAAACAGGTTCATACCTGTTGAGTTCAAAACCGAACAGATTTTCTATCTTTTCAACACTGTCCGAACAGGTACCATACATGTGGGATTTAAATCTGAACAGCCACAATTTCTCCTATAAATAGATAGAGCCTCATTTGGATTTTGCATTCAAAAAATTTGTCCCTGTCTCTGTCATTACTTTTTACATTTTGCTGCATTAATTTTTTTGTAAGAAAGTGTATAACCACAAAGTGTGTTTGCTATATAAATAGTTTGTAGTGCTGCTACTATTCACTGTTGATCATTTTATCCTGGGAGAAAGACATCTGCAATTTGAAAGCACCGTGGAGAGGACGAATCTATCTTAAGGACATTGTGTTAAACACTGAAGTTGATAAAAAATTTGTCGGACAAACAATTAATGTAAGTAATTAATTTACTTTCTGTTTTATTTTTTTTTATCAGATTCTAATTTTGTTTTTGTAACAAAGTAAGAATCTGTTATTTTATTTTAATTTTTTATATACTGTTTTGATTTGTGTAATCAAGCAGTTTCTCTTCTTTCTTTAATTTTTCAAATATTGTGAAGATTGTCAAACAATCTTAAGACAGACTATTTTTTGTCTTCCTTATATTTATTTTCCGTACTTTTACAAAGTGATATTCTGGATTAGAAAATACAAATAGTAGTCATATACTGTTTGATAAATAGTAGTAATATATTATTTACCATTAGCAATTTTAGAATATTAACTTATGTAGTGTTACAGAAAATTATTGTGTAGTATTTTATTTTTCTGGTTTTAGTAAATTTTAATTAGAGAAGTAAAATTATTTTGTGTTATAAATTTATTTTCTGGTTTTAGTAACTAGAAAATTAATTTGTGTTTTGGTTTTTTCTGATTTTTGTAATCAAATATTATGGCTATTGCAATTGAAACTGCAATTGAAAGTGGTACTCCAATTGTTACAACAACTTCGGTTCATATCTAGAACCATGATCAAGTTCTAATAAATCATGGAGAAAAACCGAAAAAATTTAACGGTACAAAGTTTAAGAGATGGCAGCAAAAAATACTTTTCTATTTTACAACTCTTAATCTTGCCCGGTTTGTTCTTGAAGAGACTCCAGTACTTAAGGAAGATGAAGGTTATCGGCAAGTTGTTGCCGCTGTAGATGCCTGGAAGCATTCTAATTTTCTATGCAGAAACTACATCCTCAATAGCTTTGACAGCATGCTGTATTATGTTTACAGTCCTCTGAAAACAACAAAAGAATTGTGGGATTCTTTGGGAAAAAAATACAAGACAGAGGATGCCGGCATAAAGAAATTTGTTATTGGTAAATTTCTGGACTTTGTTATGGTAGACTTCCAAACGGTAATTTCTCAAGTTCAAAGTTTTCAATTAATTTTGCATGATATTCATGCTAAAGGTATGTCTCTTAGCAAGTTTTTTCAAGTCACTGGCTTAGTGGAAAATTATCACCGGCTTGGAAAGATTTATAAAATTATTTAAAACATAATCGCAAAGAGATGACCATGGATAAACTTATTGTAAGATTGAGAATTGAGAAAGATAAACCTAAGGCTGAAAAGAGGAATGGTAAAAATCCCATTGAGTCCAAGGCTAATATGGTCGAATATGTGCCCAAACCACATAACAAAAAGTGGAAGTTTGCTGGAGATTATCCTAAACCAGGCGACAACAATAACAATAAAAATTTTAAAGGTAAATGCTCTAACTGTGGCACGACTAGACATCTATAGACAGCCCGAACTCTGCTCCGCGCACGAGGGCGCGAATTGTAGTTCTTAGCTACTACAGTTCAGAATCCTGTCATGGTTCTGAATCTAATCTCACAAAGTGCAATGTAAGACTGATAAATCACCAATGAGTCCAAATCCGGCAAATCGTTTTGGAAAATCGATTTTAATCAAAAAGTGCCAAACATAGACTGCTTTGGCAGATTTCAGAGTCGCCACCTAAATATTTTGTTTTGGGGAAATTTAGAAAACCTTGATTCATGCCAAAGGCCACGTGTCCGTCATCACCAAAGTTGCCTCGGCTCGGGAACTTGGGTACGAGAGGGGAAGGTCCTAAAATGAGCACCCCCGCTCGCCTGATCAAAGGATCGGCCTCTACTAACATGATATGTTGTTTTTGAAAACACGTGTTCTTGTTCTGATTATTAGCTAACTTACTATGTGATGCGCACAACACACAAGTATAGACTAAATCACTCAATTTGGAACAAAACATCTCATGTTTATTTTTAAAAATGGTTTGAAGTGGCTACTCGCAAGTAGGCTAAAACACGGATTTACCACCCTCAAGTGAGCTTAGAAAACATGATTTGCCACTCTCAAATAGGCTTAAAACGCACATTTTGATGAATTGTTCAAATTCAAGCAATGAAGCCTTCATCCACAGGCATTCATGCATTTAAACACATAAGCACATAGCCTCATGGTAAGCATGCTATCATGGAAATCACTTACACACATGCAAGGATGCTAAAGCATAAACACTCACCGAGTACTCCAAGCCAAAAAAAGAAGCTAGTTAGTAATCAATGCATGATCCTAGCTATGTCAACAATGCCTAATGCAACACATGCAAAAATGCAACTAAAATAGGCTCAGCTATCTAGAATGTCATATGAATGCAATACTTGATAACATGCTTTGAAACACGTATTCAAGAAAGTGTATTAAAGTACAATGCAGTTTGTATGATGCGCCGAGCCCGATGCGTGCAAGACAAAATGAATGATGCACGCATGCAAACATAAGTATTCTAATTGAAACATGCCCTAACACTAACCATCGAAAGCAGTTAAGTAAAAGGGAGAAAGACGTGGGGTTGGAAGATATTCACACACACACACACACACACACACACACACACACACACACACACACTTATTACAACATTTGTGCCCTCTCGACGGAGGGTCCGAAAGAATATACTGAGCTAGCTACACTAAGCTAAGCTACTTAACTAATCTAATAATCTAATTAGACTAATTATTACACAACACAAATTGAATAGCTAGCTACAACTAATTATTACAATACTTTAATTAATTAACAAATTAACTAATCATGGTAACTAACTAAGCATGCGAGGTATGTGAACTAGGCTGCCACAGCTCTGCCTTGAACAATGAAGGATGCATGCTCGATCGCCTCGCTCAAAAATCCATTACTATGCCCAGAATTGCCTCTATTTGCATTTGATTTGATCTTTGAAAGGTGCACAAACCTCCAGATAGCTTCTACTCCAACATGGGGACCTCTTGGTGGGCTGCCGACCAGAAAAGGGAGGTGTAGACCAGCTGTAGACCAGAAAAACTTTCTGTAGACCAGAAATTCTGCCAAACTCCAATTTTGTTACAACAGAGAACAAGAAGGGGCATAACAGTGTATTTGCAAGATATGTGTGCACAACCACCCTCCCTATCATTTCTGAAGCTCAAGGGAGTGCGGTACTCGACTCTCATGCCACCAACCGAGCATCGCAATGCACAATGGCCAAGAAGCCGAGTTTGCACAAGTCAATGTCAATGAATGCACAACTAGACTCGATGAGCCTATACCTCTATCATGCTTGATCAAGAGGGTCAGCGACAAAGAAATGAGGCGCGTTTCATCACTTCAAGTATGAAACGTCCCTCGTTTCTCGTGTTTGGATTAACATCCAATCCAAACGCAATGCAATGCAACAACATTCCAAACACAATGCAATGCAACAACATGCAAACACAATACAATGTAACAACATGCAAACAACATGCAATGCAACAACATGCAAACAACATGTGATGCAACAGCATGCAAACATCATGCGTATCTATCAATGTTAATGTGGCATGCACAAGGTTCCATCATGTGAACAATACATGCATGGCAAGTTTAGAAGCTTAAGGCATCAAAGCTAGTAAAGAGCATCTTGCAAGAGGCATGCAATACCAAGTTTAAATGGCTAAACCAACTATCGATAGAGCTCCACCATGCCAAAACAAAGGCCAAAACATGCTGAAACATAGGCTCAAAAGGCAAGCAAAGTGTGCTCATTTATTCGCTCGCAAACAAGGCAAAATGCATAACCCTCAAGAGCAATGAAAAAGTGATAAACATGGGAGTATAGAAAAGACATAATCTCTGAAATTACATTCCAAATGATGCCATATCATGTACATATCACAAATGAGGCATGCTAGGAGGCTCAAAGCTTAAGGCTAGGAAAGGCACTTGTACCATAGCCATATCAAGCAAGCCCCAAAGGGTCAAGATGATTCAAAACAGTCCTAAAACATGCCAAAAAAGGCCAAAAACATGCTTGAACATAGCCAACATATGCTAGAATGGATGGCATAAAGCATGACGCATGCAAGTCCAATGGGCATGATTACACTACAAGTGTAAGAAACAAATGAGGGATGCTCTAACCAACCAAAAACAGAGTTGTATCATGGCAAAATAACACCAAAAACACACTGAGATGGTAGCCCAAAAAGCTTAGGCAAGCATGCATGCTAATTGGCTCATGATTAAGGCATAAAGCATAACCCTCCGAAAGCATTGAAAGAGTGAAGCATGGGAGAGTATGGCAGTGGAACATGCTCTGAAATCATATATCAAATTATGCTAAATCATACAAATAGCCCAAGCAATGCATGCTAGTGGACTCAAAACATGAATCTAGTGAGCAAGATTGCACTATGGCTATACAAAGCAAGGCATGCATGACCCAAAACACTTAAAATAGAGCTTAACCATGGCAAAACATGAGTAAAAACTTGCTGGAGTGGAGTAAAAAACATGCTAAAATGGTGGTCCAAAGCATGATGCATGTTAAGGCTATAGGGAGGATTGCACTACAAGGGTATGAAGCATGCAAGAGGCAATCAAACTGACCCAAAACAGAGCTATAGCATGCTAAAATGACACCAAAAATATGCTGAGATAGAACCAAAATAGGCTAGCATGATGGATCAAAGCATTGAGCACACAAGGCTAAATGGCAAGATTATACTACAAGTGTAAAAAGCATGCAAAGGTGGCCTAAACTAAGCTAAAACAGAGTTATGCCATGCTGAAATAATGCCAAAAATAAGCTAAGAACAAGCAAAAACATGCTAGAAAGACATGCTACTTTGATGAGCCATCAACACAAGCAAACAAGAGAAAAGGAGGGGGGACAACCCCCACCCATTTGAGGCCTCAAAACACACTTTCCACCACTAAAATTCTTTTGGAATTCAGTAATTAAAAGGCCAAGAGAAGTTGATCTCAAAGGCCTAAAGAGATGGCACAAAACAAAGCCAAACAAGGCACACAAGAGGGTAAAACACCTCCAACACCAAAGAGGTCTCAAACAACCATTTCAAGCATTTAAAAACAAAAGTTTTTGTAGTTGCAAGTTAGGCCTAAAACATCATGCAAATAGGGCCAAATAAGCAATGAAAATAAAGCCTAAAAAAGGGTATAGACTCACCCTTGAAGAACAACTTCAAAGCAGTAACTTCAAAGGCAAAAACCAAGCTTTTGAGCTTCAAACAAACCTCCAAGAACCTCAGCTCAAGAGCAAAGGTGTTTCACTAGGTGTTTAGTGCAAAAGTATGAACAAAACTCACTTTTAGGCACAAAACAACACAAATATATATATATATATAGAGAGAGAGGGAGAAATCAAGATAGAGATAGATATGCATAGCCCTAAGCAAAATTTCTGAACCTAAAGCAAGAGGGAGGAGGCTCCCTTACATAGAATTTCAAGTCTCAAGCTTGTTAGACAAGCTAGAGGCTTGAAGCAATCCCTCTATACACGTGTATGGAGGATGCTTTCTATGCCCAACAGCTAGCACAGCTGGTAAGAAAAATATCTACAGAAAATACAGGAAGGCCGCCGATCAGTTATAGTGGTCGACCGACCACTCCCTCTAGGCGACCGACCACAAAAAGTGGTCTACAGGAACAAAAACTGGTTGGCAAGGGAGGAGGAGCGTCTGCAGGGGGAGTAGAAGGTGGTGGCAGGCTGCCGACCACCTTAGGTGGTCCACAGACCACCAACCCTAGTTGGCCGATCAGAAAAAAAGGCTGGTAGGGAAGAAAAGTGGTCTACGGGGAGAGAAACTGGTCTACACCCCTATTCCACCCTCAAGGCAAAGGATACCAAGGTTTGGTTCAAAAACAAACCAAAAAGGAAGCAAGACAAGAGTCCGCAAGGTGAGGCACTCAGTTGGAAGCCCTGAAAACTAGTCTACGGGTACAAAAAGTGGCCTACGAGAGGGAAAGGTAGTCTACGGCTACAAAAAGTGGCCTATAGGCCTCTGTGTCCCTCTAGGCAAAGGCAACAAGGCATGGTCCAAAAGCCAGGCCAAGAGGAAAAGGTTAAGAGGTCCCGAGACAAGGCGCACAACCAAAGGCTCCGGAAACTCAAAATGAGCACAAACATACACAATCACCGAGTGGACAGACGATGACATCTGAGTCTTAAGGTCGGTAAAAAATGGGGTGTCTACAACATCGTGCCCCTGATTGCCGACGCCCTAAAAAGGATCGCGGAAGTATAAGTAAGAAGACTACCAATCAAGCCAATGTAACAGAAGTTGATTACATCTCTGAGGGGGTAAATGACATCAATCTCTCTGCTGTGGTATTAGAGGTCAATTTGGTTGGAAATTCCAAGGAATGATGAGTTAACACTGGGGCAACTCGACAAATTTGCATAGACAAGAAGATGTTCACTACTTATAATGAGGCTGCAAATGGTGAACAATTATTTATGGGAAATTCGTCTACTTCTGCCGTGGTTGGACAAGGGAGAGTTGTCTTGAAGATGACATCGGGGAAGGAACTAACCCTCAATAACATGCTGTATGTACCAAACATCTGGAAGAATTTAGTTTCTAGTTTTTTGTTAAGTAAAAATGGTTTTAGGCTTGTATTTGTGTTTGATAAATTTGTATTAACAAAGAGACCAATGTTGGTAAGGGATACATAAGTGATGGTTTCTTCAAATTGAATATAATGACCGTTGTACCAAAAGTTTCTATTAATAAGAATAACACATATTTTGCTTATATTCTTGAGTCAAATTTATGGTATGGTAGATTAGAACATGTAAATTTTGATGCTTTGCATAGATTAATTGGTTTGGATTATATACCAAAGTTTGAAATTGATTCTAACAAATGTGAGATTTGTGTAAAAGCGAAACTAACTAAGACTCCATTTAAATCGGTTGAAAGAAAAACCGAACCTCTAAAATTAATTCATACCGATGTATGTGATCTCAAATTTGTTCAAACTAGAGGAGGCAAAAAGTATTTCATAACATTTATCGATGATTGCACAAGATAATTGTTATGTATATTTACTTAGAAGTAAAGATGAAGCCTTGAAAATGTTTAAAGTCGTCAAAACTGAAGTTGAAAATCAACTTGGTAAAACCATTAAAATGGTTAGAAGTGATAGGGGTAGTGAATACGATGCACCTTTAAATGAATTTTGTGCACAACATGGCATTATTCACCAAACTACAGCACCCTATTCTCCATAGCAAAATGGAATTGCTGAAAGGAAGAATAAAACCCTTAAAGAAATGATGAATGCCATGTTACTAAGTTCAGGCTTACCGCAGAACTTGTGGGGGGAAGCAATATTGTCTGCTAATCATGTTCTTAATAGAATACCCCATAAGACAACTAATAGCACTCCTTATGAATTGTGGAAAGGTCGACCACCTTTTTACAAATACTTAAAAGTGTGGGGGTGTTTGGTAAAGGTAGAAGTTCTTGTTGCTGAAAAGACTAAGACATGACAAAAAACAATGGATTGTGTGTTTATTGGTTATGCTCATAATAGTAGTGCATATTGATTTTTGACTTATAAATTAGAAATACCTGATATACATGTGCATATCGGTTCATGTGTTTTTTGAACATGAGTTTCCTTACAAGAAAGGACAGGAGTTAAATTCGCATAAAAGAACTTATAATTGTACACAAAGTCAAAAGACTAATGACAATCAAACACAAGAGATTCGTAATGGTCTCGACCAACAAGATTTAACTGATGATGAACCAAGACGTAGTGAGAGAGCAAGAATATCAAAATCCTTTGGTCCAGATTTTCTGACATACCTGTTAGAAAATAAACCTCAAAACTTTAAGGAAGTAATGACAGGTCCTGAAGCACCTTTGTGGAAAGATGCTGTTAGTAATGAAATTGAATCTATTATACAAAATCATACTTGGGAATTGTTGGATCTTCCACCCGGTTCTAAACCACTTTGGATATAAATGGATATTCAAGTGAAAAATAAAAGCAGATGGTTAGTATAAAGCAAGACTTGTGGTAAAAGGTTGCAGACAAAAGGAAGGTCTGGACTATTTTGACACATATTCCCTTGTGACAAAAATAATGTCCATCCACATGCTTATTGCTATAACACCATTGTATAATTTAGAAATACATCAAATAGATGTTAAGATAGCTTTCCTAAATGGTGATCTAAATGAAGAGATCTATATGGAGGAATCCGAAGGGGTTATAGTGCCAGGACAAGAAAAGAAAGTTTGTCGGCTTGTAAAATCTCTTTATAGATTAAAACAAGCTTCTAAGCAATGGCATGAAAAATTTGATCATGCTATGCTTACTAATGGATTTAAGATAAACGAATGTGACAAGTGCATCTATGTTAAAAACACTAACAAAGCTTATGTCATCGTTTGTCTTTATGTGGATGACATGCTTATCATTGGAAGCTGTCGAAATATGATTAAATCAACTAAGCAAATGTTGAATAAAAGATTTGATATGAAAGATATGGGGTCGCAAATGTAATATTATGAATGAAAATTACTAAAACATCTAATGGATATACATTATCTCAATCTCATTTTATTGAGAAAATTCTTAGTAAATATATCAAGGATGATATGAATGTAGCAAGAACACCTATAGACATCAATCTTTATTTATCAAAAAATAAAGGTGATGCGGTGTCTCAGCTAAAATACTCCCAAATCATTGGAAGCCTAATGTACCTAATGAATTGCACTCGTCCTGAAATAGTTTATGCCATTAGTAAATTGAATAGGTACACTAGTAACCTTGGAGAAGACCATTGGAAAACGATCATTCGGGTTCTTAGATATCTAAGATTTACCCGTGATCATGGTTTGAACTTTACTCAATATCCTGCAGTACTAAAAGGTTATTGTGATGCCAATTGGACATCGGATACTAAAGATTCAAAATCCACTCCTTTGGTTAAAAGCATTTGGAACGTGTTCCAATGCTTATACCACTCCTTTGCTTGGAAATGTCGGGACGTGTCCCTATGTTACTCCCTCTTTGGTTAAGAGCATTTGCAACGTGTTCCAATGCTTGTACTACTCTTTTTCCTTTCACGTGCAATGCGTCAGAATCTTGTTTGAGACCTTGGGTGTCCCCAACGGTCGCTCCTAGTCTTTCCAACGTGGTGCGTGGTCAAAATTGCATATTTTTCTTACATCCTTTCTACATGAGATGTAGTTTGGTTTGTGTTTACTTGTTTGCATTGCATTCGCTTAAAATGTCGCATTTATTTTGCATAATTGCTTCATCACGGCTCCCTTTGCATGATCATAAGTTATGTTCGGCATTGTGCATGTCATTTGCATTTTGCCTATGCCTGAGGGCACATCTCTTTGTTATCTTGTTTGTTTGTCTAAGTCTTCGGCCTTGTCAAAAATGGGTCGTCTCTGGGCTTTGACATTCACACACGTCATTTCATGACTCTGAGATCTGTCAAAGAGGGGCAACTGTAGACATCCCATTTTTGACCGCCCTTAAGACTTGGGCACTACTGATGGTTTACTTGGTGGTGAAAGGTGTGCAAAAGGTTCAATTTCTTCGGCAAGGAGAGAGTCAAATCCCAACTTCATATCCCTTTTGGACCAAAACAATCTTAATCAAAAGGTTTTAGACCTTGAAACCCTCTCTTTCAAAATGTTTTGGAAATAAAGTTCCTACGATGTTTCGACGCTCGTATTTCAGTAAATGTTGCGCTTTTCGGTAAACCGAGCAGGGACAAAGTGGAAATGAATGAAGGAGAGATGAACTCTTTGAAAAATCTTTTAAAACACCTTGTTTAGGGGTTTGGAGTTGAAGAAAAGATGAGAGGAGAGAAGAAAACTAGTTGAGGAGAAGTTCGGCATGAATCCGGGTAGGATCGAAACTAAGCGGCTTCACCAAAACAGGCATAAATTTTTGCACAGTTAGAATTTTGATGCAAAGCTACCATTATTGGAAAGCTTACTTCTGGGGCTTCAATTTGGACACAAGAATGACCTGAAAAGGAGCTCAGATGAAGGAGATATGCCTACTTGAAATTGGACCTGGAAAGCAGAATTTTGCCTGTCGACCAGAAAAATGGCCTGCCGACCAGAAAAGTATCCAACCGACCACTTAGGTGGTCTACAAGTGACCTGTAGCTGGAAAAAGTGGTCTGCAACCATGCCACTACCTTCCCCTCTCTGTTATAGCGACCCCGGTCTTTTCCCATTTGATTATTGTATCCGGTCTGTTCCGTAGATTCTGTCATTGTATAATTGTTGTTGTTGTTGTTCCTTATTTTCTCATTTGGAATTATAGGATGTGTTGGGCAGGTTTGTTCAGGTTGGTTGGGTTTAGAAACCAAGTGTTGTTGTCCAGAATTTTGGTTATTCGCTCGAGCGAGGAGTTTGTCGCTCGAGCGAGATGTTGTTTTGGTTCTTCGCTCGAGCCGGGGTTTGGTAGCTCGAGCGAGAGTTTGCGTCTGGGTTGGACCTGAAGCTTTGCATTCTTGGCTCGAGCGAGCTTTTCTTCGCTCGAGCGAGTTAGTTTGTTCTTCGCTCGAGCAATAGTTCCTTCGCTCGAGCGTGAGTCTGGTTTCAGACCTGAGGGTTTGAGTTCTTCGCTCGATCGAGCTTTCTTTCGCTCGAGCGAGCTTTTGGGTTGTTGGCTCGAGCAAGGCTTCAGAAGTTCTTCTTTTTTAGTGTTTGGATTAAACTGTTTTAAAATGCCACCAAACCCTAAATTTGAAGCATCAGTTTCAACAATCTTTTTCCATTCTGGATGGGGTAAAGAAAGGCAAGGTAGAGTTTGAACTCGGGCCTTGATTTTCTTTACAGCTGCAGTGTGCTCTGGACTCCATTGGGGTGGATTTTTTCTGAGTCTGGAGTATAAAATTGCTGCATCGGTAGCAAGGTTAGGATAGTAATCATGGATATAATTAAGACTTTCTAAAAATCTCTGTAATTGAGTTTTATCTTTTATTTCATCTGGAAACTTAGAAGCAAATTCCATACTTCTATTAATAGGAATAATGGTTCCATTATGGACATTATGACCCAAAAATCTGACAGTAGTCTGAAAAAGTTTCATTTTCGAGGCAGAAACAACCAATCCATTTTTTATGATAACATGCTTAAAAATATTAAGATGTTTCATATGCTGGTCAATTGATGAAGAAAATAATAAAACATCATCAATATAACAAATAGAAAATTCGGTATAAGGATTGAATATGTCATTCATAATATGCTAGAATTCTGATGGAGCATTTTTTAAACCAAATGGCATGACATTCCATTCAAAATGCCAAAAAGGTACAGTAAAAGCAGTTTTATACCGATCTGTTTCAGCGATTTGGACTTGCCAATATCCTGATTTCATGTCGAATTTGGAGAATACTACAGCATCCTGGAGGCGATCTAAAAGATCCTTCTTGTTTGGAACTGGA
>NW_021026751.1:34368-52634 GCF_004153795.1 Camellia sinensis
ATCATGATGCAGGAGGAGGAGGAAGGACAGAAGGGCTCCAAGAGGAGTCAGGATGGTCAGAGTGATGGTAGGAGACAGAAGGGTTTTGTTGTGTGTGAGGAGATAGGGGATGTACTCCACGGTTTAGGGGAAGATAGGGGATGGACCTCTAAATCGGATTTTGTTTGGGAGGAGATAGGGGATGTACTCCACGGTTTAGGGGAAGATAGGGGATGGACCTCTAAATCGGATTTTGTTTGGGAGGAGATAGGGGATGTACTCCACGGTTTAGGGGAAGATAGGGGATGGACCTCTAAATCGGATTTTGTTTGGGAGGAGATAGGGGATGTACTCCACGGTTTAGGGGAAGTTAGGGGATGGACCTCTAAACCGGATTTTGTTTGGGAGGAGATAGGGGATGGACTCCATTAGCATCACTTTTATGTGTGCTTATTTATATAGAAGTGTTTTATTGATACAGCACTAAAATGTGTATCAATCTGGAAGTATGAAGTGTTTTGATTTATTTGAGCTTGAGTCTCATTTGTTTGTTGATATTGGAAGGATGTGAATATGATATATATAATTCACTGTTGTAAGTTTGGCCAGGTTCTGAGCCATGTTGATAAAATTGGAAAGTAAAACGTATCTTTGGCAATAGTGTCGTGAGACTGTAAAATGAAGTAATTGATTATTTTGGTTGACCATCTGTTGAATGCTATTGCTTTATTCATTGCTTATATTTGGTTTAGTATATTTCTACTGGGCTGTGGCTCACTCTTTATGGGAACATCATTTTCAGGTTCAGGGGATAAGCTACCTCCAAGGACTTAGCTTGGAAGGACTTGGATTCTGAAGACTATTTTTCTGTTGTTTGCTTTTATTTGTTAGTACATGTAAACACTCAAGCCTAGGGCTTTTCTTGTATTGAGTTAGAACTCGTATTTTTGTATCCAAGTGTTGGCTTGGAAAGATGTAAGCCTGTAGGGCATTTTATTCGATTATTTAGTAGTACTCTGATGAATGAATTAATAAAATGTCTTCTTTAAATGATGCATGTCAATGATATATAATGGGTTAATTTTGAGGGCGTTACACTGTGCTGACCCTCTTTCCCCCCTTGCCGACCACTTTTTCTTCTTGCAGACTAGAAAAAGTGGTCGGCCGACCAGTGCAAGTAGCTGGCCGACCACTTCAACTGGTCGACAGCTTTCCAGCATCTTTCTAAAGATAATTTCTTGCCAGCTGTGCCAGCTGTTGGGCATAGAAAGCATCCTCCATACACGTGTATGGAGGGATTGCTTGGAGCTCCAAACTTGTTCAACAAGCTTGTTGCTTGATTTCCTATAAGAGGGAACCTTCTCCCTCTTGCTTTAGGTTCAAAATTTTGGCATTGAGCTATAGATACACACCTATCTCTATATTTGCTCTTTCTCTCTTGTCTTGTGCTTAAAAGTCCCTTTTCTTCTTACTTTTGCACACAAACACATAGTGAAACACCATACTCTTGTTGTTGAGGCTTCTTGAAGGTGGTTTTGGTGTTTTTGGATTGGTTTGAGCTCAAAAAGGTTGTTTGAGTTGTAGCATTGAAGTTGTTCTACAAGGGTAAGGAACTAACCCCTTAAACCTTGGTTCTTGTTTAAGCTTTTGGCCCTATTTGCGTGTTGATTTAGGCCTAACTTTTAACTACAAAAAGTTCTGATTTCAAGTGTTCTAAATGTTTATTTAAGGCCTTGTTGGTGTTGGGGGTGGTCTACCCCTTCTTGTGCCTTGTTTGACGTTGTTTTTGTGCTATCCTTTTAAGCTATTGGGACCACCTCTTTTTGGCCTTCTCACCACTAAAACTCAGAGGAATTTCAGTGGTGGATAGGTAGTTTTGAGGTCCCAAATAGGAGGGGGTCATCCCCTCTCCTTATATCTTGCTTGCTTGCTTTGTATGCCTCATGTTTGAGCATGTTTGTTAAGCATATTTTGGCTCCATCTCAGCCTATTTTTGGCCTTATTTAAGTATGGAATACCTCTATTTTGGCTTAGTTTAGGCCACTCTTGCATGCCTCACACACTTGTAGTGTATTCCTTGCAAACTAGCCTTCTATGCCTCATGTTTGAGCATGTTCTTCTAGCTTGTTTTGGCCATATCTTAGCATGTTTTTAGTGTTGTTTTGCCATGCCTTAGCTCTGTTTTGGTTTGGTTTGATAGCCTCTTACATGCTCTATGCAGTTGTAGTGCATTTCCAATCACTAGCCTGACATGCATCATGCTTTTGGACCATCATTCTAGCATGTTTTGGCTCAACTCCAAGAAGCTTTTGTTCATGTTTTAGCATGCTTAAGGTCTGATTTATGTTGTTTTGTTCATGCATGCCTTGCTTTGTATAGCCATAGTGCATTCTAGCTCACTAGCTTCGAGTTTCCAAGCCACTAGCATGCATTGCTTAGGCTATTTACATGATTTGGCCTCATTTTATATGTGATTTCAGTACATGTAGTGTGGCCATACACTCACATCTTTCACTCTTTCAATGCTTTGGAAGGTTTGTGCCTTATGCCTTAAATATGAGCCCATGTGTATGCCATCTTGCTTAGGCTTTTGGGTTGCCATATCAATGTATTTTTGGTCTTATTTTGCCATAATACAATTCTGATTTTTGTTGGTGGAGTCACCTCCTGCTTGGTTTTGGTAGGTGTAGTGTAATCCTCCATATTGGCCTTGCATACTCCATGCTTCATGCCTTCATGCTAGCTTGTTTTAGCTTTGCTCTATGCATGTTTTAGCATCATTTTGACATGCTCTAGGACTGTTTTGGGTTGCCTTGGCCATATGGTTCTTGTGTTACATATCTGTAGTGCAATTGGGCTTGCTAGTCTTAAGTTTTGAGCACCATAGCATGCTTCATTTGTGACATGCACATGATTTGGCATCATTTTACATGTTATTTTAGAGCATATAGCATTACCATGCTCCCACTTCTTTCACTCTTTGAGTGCCTCTAAGGGTTTATTGCCTTGTTTGTGGCCTAGCATGTATGCCATCTTGCCTAGGCCTTCGAGCTCCCATTTCAACATGTCTTGGTCTTTGTTTTGACCTATTTAAGCTCTGTTTGTGGCTGGTTCAATCATTTGTACCATGCTTTGCATGCCTCTTGTATAGTCCCATTCACTAGCTTTCATGCTTAAGGATTCTTGCATGCCATACTTGAGATGTTTGCTTGCTATGACATCATTTCACATGATATTTCAGTGTATGTAGTGTTGTCACACTTCCACATTTGTCACTCCTTGAGCACTTTTGAGAGTTGTGCTCTTATGCTTAGTTAATGGGCCAATGCATGTGCATGCATTGTCTTGCATTTCATGCCATCATTTCAGCATTTTGGCCATTGTTTTGGGCATGATTAAGGTCTATTCATATTCGGTTTAAGTCCATATAGCATGTTGTTTGCATGTTGTTACATTGCATTGTTGTTTGCATGCTTATGTTGCATAACATTGTGTTTGCATGCCATTAGCATTGCTAGGTTAATTATGTTGCATTAGCATTGTTTGCATGCCATTAGCATAGATAAGTTGATCATGTTGTATTAGCATTGTTTGCATGCCATTAGCTTTGCTAAGGTGATCATGTTGCATTGCATGTGTTTGGATAGGGTGTTAATCCAAACACGAGAAACGAGGGACATTTCATACTTGAAGTGATGAAATGTGCCTCATTTCTCAGTCGCTGATGCTCTTGATCATGCATGATAGAGTTTAAGGCCCTTATGTGTTATTTGTGCATTCATTCACATTGAATTGTGCAATCTTGGCATCTCGGCCATCATGCATTGCGATGGTCGGTTGGTGGCCCGAGAGTCCAGAACTACAGTCCCTTGAGATCATGAAATGATAGGGAGAGTAGTTATGCACATATATCTTGCAAATACACTGCCATGCCCCTTCTTGTTCTCTATTACAGCGAACCAGGGTTGTGCAGAATTTTCTGGTCGGCAGACCAGTAAAAGTGGCTGGCCGACCACTTTTCCTGGTTTGCAGCAAAGGTAAGTGGTCGGCAGGTGGTTGGCAACACCAATAAGTGGTCGGCAATGCTCCTGGAGGTTCCCATGGTGGAGCAAAAGCTATCTGGAAACTTGTGTAGTGTTTTAAGAACAATTGCAAACAGAGACAAGTTGGGGCATCGCGATGGATTTCCGAACGAGGCGACCGGGCATGCATGCACTTCTTGCCTTGAGGGCCTATCTTTACTGCTTTAATTAGCTGCTTTACTTAGCTAGCTAATACTTTGGTTTTGTACTTAATTAGTTAATGTGCTTAACTATTCATTTGTGTTTGTAATAACTAGTTAGTTAACTTGTTAGTTAATTAGCTTCATTTTGTAATAATTAGCTTAGATTAGCTAGTTAGCTTATTATTCGAACCCTCCGTCGAGAGGGCACAACTGTTGTAATAAGCGTGTGTGTGTGTGATGTATGTCTTCTAATCCCCATTTCTTTCTCCTTTTTACTTAACTGCTTTTGATGGTTAGTTTTAGGGCATATTTCAATTAGCATCCTTATGCTTCGCATGTTTGCATTCATTCATCTGTTTTGCATGCACCGAGCTCGGCGCATTATACAAACTGCATTGTACTTTAATACACTTTCTTGAATACTTGTTTCAAAGCATGTTATCAAGTTACATTCACATGACATCTTGGAATAGCCGAGCCTACTTAGTTGCATTTTGCATGTGTTGCATTAGGCATTGTTGACATAGCAAGGATCATGCATTGATTACTAACTAGCTTCTTTTTTGGCTTGGAGTACACTGTGAGTGTTTATGCTTTAGCATCACTGCATGAGATGTGTATGTTGCCATGTCAGCATGCTTTCCATAAGGCTATGTGCTTAACTGCTATAACTGCATGAATGACTGTGGATGCAGGCTTCATTACTTGAATTGGAACAATTCATCGAAATGCGAGTTTTAAGCCCACTTTGCGGAGTGGCAAAATCATGTTTTCTAAAGCCTACTTGAGTGTGGCAAATCCACGTCTTAGCCTACTTGCGAGTAGCAACTCCAAACCATTTTCAAACAAACAAACATGGGATGTTTTGTTCCAAATTAGGCGATCTAGTCTATACTTGTATGTTGTGCGCATCACGTAGTAAGATTAGCTAATTAATCGGAATAAGAACACATGTGTTTTCAAAAACAACATATCATGTTAGTAAAGGCCGATCCTTTGATCGGGCAAGCGGGGGTGCTCATTGCATGACCTTCCCCTCTCGTACCCAAGTTTCCGAGCCGAGGCAACTTTGGTGATGACGGACACGTGGCCCAAGGCACGAGTCATGGTTTCCTAAATTTCCCCAAAATAAAATATTTAGGTGGCGACTCTGAAATCTAGCAAAGCAGTCCATGTTTGGCACTTTTTGATTAAAATCGATTTTTCAAAACGATTTGTCGGATTTGGACTCTTTGGTGATTTATCAATTTTACATTGCACATTGTGAGATTAGATTCATATCCGTGACATGAGTTCGAACTATAGTAGCTAAGAACAACGATTCACGCCCTCGCGCGCGGAGCGGAGTTCGAGCGGTCTACACATATGAAAATGGAAATGGGTGGCTTTATGAGAGTGTGATAGTGAAACTCAAAAGCTGTTTCTCTTTCTCTGGGTCCAAGCGAGCAGTTCAGAATAGAGTAGGGACGAATGTGTTGGTTCAAAAGGAAGGAGGCAATACGACAATAATCACATTTCAGTCTATAGCTATTATGAAGGAGAAGATGCAACCCTCCAAGAGTTGCTTAGGAACTGGTGTGATGCTGTGATAGAATGGTCAAAAGGAGCATACATAGAGTAGGAAAGACCTGTTTGGCTCAGTTGTTATGGTGTTCCATTGAATTTATGGAACTGTAATACATTCAGGAGAATAGCTCGTCTATGGGGGGAAGTGCTTAAAATTGAAGAAGAGACTTCTCATATTTCTTCCTTTAAGTGTGGTAGGATCAAAGTAGCAACACCATGTATGGATTTGATCAATTCAGTAGTCAAATTAAATTGTAAGGGTAGGTTTTACTCAGTAAAAGTGTGTGAAGAGCAGGTTATCATTACCAAAGTGGTTGTGGAATCATGTCAATGTTCACTACATTCAAAAAGGGAAAAAAATTGTTGCTCTAATGAACCTGCTATTCCAATGGCTGGGGATGTGAAAACAGGGTGTGAGGAAGGTAAGCATGATGAGACAGTGGAGCTGGTGAGCAGGGTGGAAAAGGAAGCTAAGGGCTATTAGTACATAAATAGTGATGATAGATGGGCTGGTGCACACGGTGTGTCTACTTCTTTGGTGGCGAAAACAATGATGACTAATATTGGGAAGTTAAATAATGGCATGGCATGCAAAGACTTTGTGGTGGATTCATCATTATGTTTTGAACCAAACGAAGCTAATAGAGTAGAGGTAGAGGAGGAAATATGCACACCTGGTTTCATTAAAAGCCTTAGTGGATCTGGGCTAGTAGGGCCTGGTATTAGTTTGGCAGTGTTATTAAAACAGGCCCAAGAAGTTGAACAAGTGGTTGGGTCAGGTAGGGATATGGTTGCATGCCCAACTTCGGAGGTTATCTCATTAAGTCTCAATGTAACTCAAGCCCAAGGAGGAAGAACAATCAACCCATTATCTCTTACGGAAAAAGAAGGGCAGGTTAGAACGCTTAACTTAAAGAATCAAATAAGAGATACCATAGGTGGTGCAATTGGACCAAGAGTAAAACAACCTTGAAGAAAAGGAAAGGGATCATTATGGTCAGGAATGGATGGATCATTAGCATTTGGTAGGGGTGCAGTGTTTAGAGCTGTTGTTGCTGCATTTCCATTAACAATGGCGAGCAAACATAATTCTAGTAGGGAAAAAGCGGTCACAGAGGAGGCATATGCAACTTTGCAGGTTGGCTAGGCGCTAGGAATACTTTATGATGGAAAGGATAAGGAAATTGTAGACAAAATCAAGAGCATGGAGATAAATGATGCAGAGACAGTTGGCCACAAAAGAAGGGATGCTCAGATTTGAGTGAGGAGAAAAGTAAAGAATCTCATCAAAGAAAAGGAAGTGGATATGGTTCTTTTCCAAGAAACAAAACTAGCTGCACTCTCATTAGATATGGTGAGATCATTATGGTATAGAGATCATGTTGAATTCATGGTAGTGGACGCGTCTGGTTCAGTTGGGGGCATATTGTGTATATAGGACCCTGTTGTCTTCTCTCTATCTGCTTGCTGCAGTAATAGAAGTTTTATACTATTATCTGGTACACTCTCTCATAATTTTGAGTGTGTTATTCATAACATTTCTGCTCTTAATGATGTCTCTTGTAGGGCTACTTTTTGGGACTCTATTTGTAATTTAAAATTTGAATTCCCTAAACTTTGGTGTTTGGGAGGGGATTTCAACGAGATCAAGCATGCTGAGGAGTGAAAAGGGTGCTCTAGAAGGGATAGAGGAATGCGGGACTTTAATAATTTTATGAATAAATTGGAAGTGTCTGATCTACCCATGTTAGGTAGGCAATTCACATGGAGCAATTCCTAGGATGGAGCAAGATGGAGTAGGTTAGACAGATTCATGTTTAATCTAGAGTGGCTAGTCAAGTTTAAGTTCAAACTTTGGGGGCTACCAAGAGTCATCTCGGACCACTGTTCATTGCTCTTATTGGATGAGTAAGTTGATTGGGGACCACGTCCTTTTAAGTTTATTAATGCATGTATTTTGCATCCCCTTTTCCTTCCACTTGTCAAGAAAACATGGGTAGAAGCAGAGGCTCATTGGTGGGCTGGTTTTGTTTTGTAGAAAAAATTGAAAATCTTAAAGGTGGTCATAAGGAAATGGAATGTTGAAGTTTATGCAAACTTAACTCTAAACATCAAGAAGGCTGAAAAAGAATTGCATATGTTAGATCTTGCTGCTGAAATCTGAATTTTGGACGATTCTGAAGTAAACAAAAGAAGGATGTAAGAGATAAGCTGTGGAAGTTAAGTAGAAGAAATGAGTGGTTATGGTTGAAAAAATCTAGACTTACATGGGCATTGAAGGGGGACCATAACACCAAGCTTTTTCATCTTATGGCCTCAAGTAGACAAACTAGAAACCTCCTTAGCTCTATCTCATTGGATGGTATTGTGCATGAAGATCCTCAAAGGCTGAAATTTAAAGTGTTTACTCACTTTAAAAGGTTGTTCTCTGAAGAGTGGAAAATAAGGCCTAAGTTGGGTGGACCTTTACAACATATTGATAGTGAACAATCATCTAGAGTTTTGGAAGTTGAATTTTTTGCAATAGAGGTCTGGGCTACAATTAAAGGTTGTGATGGCAATAAAGCTCCTGGCCTGGATGGGTTTAATCTGGTTTTCTTTCAAAAGTGCTGGCATGTCTTCAAGAATGACTTTATGCACTTCTTTAACGAATTCCATGAGCATGGGATGCTACTTAAAGGGCTGAACAACTCATTTGTGGCCCATATCCCAAAGAAAGACAATCCTACCAGTTTGGTTGACTTTCAACCAATTAGTTTAATTGGTTCAGTATACAAAATCTTAGCTAAAGTGCTTGCTGCGAGGCTAAAGTTGGTGTTGCCTAAGATCATAGGACATGTGCAATCAACTTTTGTTAGGGGACAGAATATACAAGATGGGGTGCTTGTTGCAAATGAAGTGGTGGATGATTGGAAGAAGAGGAAGAAAAAAGGGCTCATTCTAAAGCTTGATTTTGAAAAAGCTTATGACTCTATGAATTGGGATTTTTTATTCTCTATGTTGGTTAATTTTGGGTTTGGCAATAGGTGGATTACCTAGATGAAAGCTTGTGTGACTACGACACGAATCTCAATCTTAGTAAATGGTTCGCCAACTTTTTAATTCAACCCTGAAAGAGGGCTTAGACAGGGGGACCCTCTATCACCTTTCTTATTCATCATTTTGGTTGAGGGTTTAAACATTTTGCTTGCCAGAGCAAAAGAGTTGGGGCATTTAAAGGGTGTATCAATGGGGAATTGTGAAGAAGCCATATCACACCTGCAATTTGCAGATGATACAATAGTTTTCTGCAAAGCTGAATAGGAGGAGGTTATGAATGTGAAAAGGATCCTTAGATGCTTTGAGATAATGTCAGGTCTGAAGATAAACTATCATAATTATTTATGGAATAAGTGTTCCGGATGGGATGGTGATTGACTTTGCATCTAAATTGAATTGTATGAAGATATCATTACCATTCACTTACTTAGGTCTTCCTTTGGGTGCCAATCCTAGAAGGAAGAGCACATGGGCACCTATAATTGAGAAGTGTCATAGGAGGCTTGCATCTTGGAAAAGGAGGTTTCTTTCTTTTGGGGGTAGACTTACACTCATCAAATCAGTTTTATCCAGTTTGCCAGTATATTATATGTCTCTTTACAAACTACCTGAAGGTGTTGCAAGAGCTCTTGACAGAATCCAAGCTTCTTTCCTCTGGGGAGGTTCTGATTTGAAAAGGAAGATCCATTCGGTGAAATGGGAAGAGGTAACCAAGAGTAAAAAGAAAAGGGGTTTGGTGGTTAGGAAGGTCAGAGATTTTAATGATTATCTTTTCGCAAAGTGGTGGTGGAGATTTGCAACTGAAACCACAGCCTTATGGAGAAGAACCATCTGTTGTAAATATGAAATCTCTGGTGGTGGATGGTTTCCCAACCAGAAATTTGACACTAAGTACTCTAGGACTTGGCTGGACATATTGCATGTTACTGACTGTAATCACAGCCTCAAGGATTTTTATGCAGCTAATTCAGAGGTAATTGTAGGTAATAGGAATAGAGTCCAATTTTGGGATGATGTATGGGTGGGGACCAGAGCATTTTCAGAAGTTTATCCCAGATTATGCAATTTGTCAATTGATAAACTGATTTCTTTGAAGGATTGTATTGAATGGAAAGGAAATTCTGATGGATGGAATCTGAAATTCAGAAGACCATTATTTGCTTGGGAAGAAGAGGGACTTCAAAGCTTGTATACTTTGTTGAATGCAACCATCCCTGTGTTGAGTACCCAAGATGACTGGCTCAAATGGAAGGCATCATCATCTGGCCAATTTTTAGTCTCTACACTTTACAGGAGAAGTGACTTAACAACTGGTATGGATGCTCATCTTCTTGATTTGATTTGGAAGAACATCTCTCCTCCTAAAGTTCAATTCTTGGGCTGGTTAGTGTGGAAAGGTAGGATCAAAACTTCTTCTTTTCTCCAACGGCTTGGTGTGCTTGGAGCTAATATGAGTAACTTATGTATCTTCTGCAACACTGATTTGGAAACTTTAGAGCATGTGCTGATGGTTTGTTCATTAATTTGGAGGGTTTGGTCCCAAGTGATGAATTGGTGGGGAATTTACTGGGCTATACCAGGGTCTTTGGTAGGATTGTTGGAATGGTGGATTGGCTTTAAGTATAAAAGTTAGAACCAAGATTATGGAAAGCTTTGTTGCTGGCAGTAGTGTGGTCTGTTTGGAAGCACAGGAATGAGTGTAAGTTCACTAATGCTCAGCCAAATTTTGGTGAGTTGCAGGAACTGATTAAAGTCAGAGTGGCTTTGTGGATTAAAAGCAACAATGCAGGGTTTTGCTACTCAGTGCAGGATGTTGTTTCCCATATCCAACAAATTAGAACCCCATCAAAGGTTATTTAATGGTGTATGCTGCTGCTGTATGTTGCTGTTCTGAGACTGCTATTTGGTCTGCTGATGTTCTGCTTTGAAGTTGTTATGTTTTGTTGATGGACTGTTTGGTTGTTCTATTTTGCTAAAATTGTTGGTGTATGCTGCTGCTGTATGTTGTTGCTTTGAGGCTGCTATTTGGTCTGCTGATGTTTTGCTTTGAAGTTGTTCTGTTTTGCTGATGGACTGTTTGGTTATTCTATTTTGCTGAAGTTGTTTCTGTTTTGCTTTGAAGTTGTTTTGTCTGGCCTACTGTTTGAAGTTGTTTTTGTTGTGTTATTCTTCTGTTTTTCATCTTTTGGTTGCTCTTGATTGGCTTCTCACCAATCTTTGTGCACTTTCCGATTTGTTGATATAATTTTGCATGTTTTTTGCTTTTATCATCAATAAATCTTTATCTTTGCTGATAAAAAAAAAAAAAAGAGTCTTCCTTGTAGTATATTGTAATATGAGATGTATAACATTACCTTTGATGCACTATATATCGACTTAGATGAATTTAAAAAGAAAAAAAGAAAAAGAAGTTGACTTGGATGTCAAGATAAGACATATTGGGCCGACACAATGTAATTTCTTGAAGGATTGGATAATCTCTCATTCTACTTAGATTTTGACTCCTTTCATTTCACAAATGGAATGGACACTTTTAGTTTATTTCTTAGGATTATGACACTTTATTATATTTAAAAACTAACGATTTATGACTATCATGTCCATATAAGTTTCAAATTTTTCCAAAACGATTTAGATGTTGACAACATCGACCACCTCTTTGACTTGCCCGACGGCTACTTCTATGCCGTCCGTGACTGTTTCTGTGAGAATACATGAAGCCACTCACCTTAGTACCCCATTGGATACTACCAACTATGCTTGAATAAGGTCAGATGGCCAACTGAGATGGGTTCACCCCCTCCTTTGTACTTCAATTCTGGGTTTTTTGTGTTCGAACCTAGCCGTAAGACTTACCAAAACATGCTCAAGACTATAAAAAAACTCCACCAGAAATCTTTCCAGATCAGGTGTGTTATGTCATGATTTAAATTATTGTATTGAGATTTGTATCGGTATGTACTATACAAAAAATACATATCAGTGAATATTAGTATTGAATGTTTAAAATTTTAATACGTATTAACTGATAATTAAAATTATGAATTATAGACATATATAGGAATCTCTCACCTGACCATGTGGTTACTGATCTTCAATCAACTTGATTTTATGCATTAATGATCTTTTAATGAGTTGTACAAAATATACGATTTTTAATTAAAACCCAATAGCACCTTTTCAGTTGGATGCAAGAGTAGTTGATTCCTATTTTGATATATGGGGGATTGCCAAGTCCCCTGTGGTGTTGATGTTTATTGAAATCATCTCTGTCACTAAATATACAATTGTAGAAAGACAATAAAGATCAAAGTGCATACCCAAAGTTACAATTTTTCTCATCACATCCTATCAAATAGTTTACATGTTTCCTAATATTACATCCATCTTTTGTATAATTTTTTGTTTTTTGGGTGTAAATTGCAGGATTTCTTGGACATCTTCTTTAAACACATGTTCAAACCTATTCATGTGGTATACAACCTCGTTCTTCCAATTTTATGGTACCATTTGGAGATTGTTGAGCTCAAAAAAGTTGAAGTAGTGCATTATTGTGCAGTTGTAAGTATTTCCAACTAATCTAGCAAATCCGTTAATCTTCTTGAACTTTTACCACAAAGTTGTTTTTTGTCTTGCTAATTTGAATCAAAACCATAGTTTGGTACACAAGTCCATTTTGTTAACTTTTTTTCACTTTAATTTCCAAAAATTTAAGGGGTCAAAGCCATGTACACCGAGAAAGAAGCTAACATGAATAGAGAGGATGTCAAAATGTTGGTTGCAAAATAGTGGGATATTTGTAATGATAAATTGCTTGATTGTAATGCCAAAGATTCAATCCCAGTGAGGCAGAAAAACATATTAAGGCCCATAAAAATGGCTTTGATGCCTCCATTTCCTGCCCAAGAATCAATTGGCTATTGAATTATTGAATAGACAATTATGGAGATTTTCTTTTTCACTTCAACAAGGATCTTTTTCAACGATTGAATAAAAAATAAAGATGGTGGACATATTGTTGTAATTGTTTGTTTGTATGAGGTTTTTGCAGCATTTGTAGTAAACCCCATACCATACGAGGTTCACCAAATGGCTGCATCATGGTTGTTTACAAATAAATAAAAGATTGATTTTTTTATTTTATTTTAAAACAAAAGAATAATAATAATCGCGTTTTTTTCTTACTGCATTTTATTTATTATATGAGTTATAACATTACATTGAAAAACAAAATCACTGATGAGACCCATCAAATTAATACAATGGTGATGTATGAGAAGGTAAATAAATTATCAGAATCCCCTTCTATTAATATCTTTACATATTATCTCTAACAATATAAATGTAGCTTGGCCATATAAGTTATTGCCAGAGATCTTAAAATATATTTCATGGTTAGTAAAAGTGAATAGAAAGTAAAACCTTCAAAAATAAGTATCCTAATAAGCATTCTATGACCTTTGAGTTTGAACTGAAAGGTGTGACCATTGAGTTTAAATAAAAAGATGTCACTTTTGAATCTAAAGCACACAACCCTTAATCCAAGTGACACGAACCTATGCCTATATAAAGGCAGAATGGGTTGGAAATTGGGGATATGAATTTCATGGATTTTCTCTCTAAGAATTCATATTGTTATTTTCCTCTTCTGCTTGGTGGATTAGAACATTCAAAAGTATTCTAGATGTGATCTCATTCACGCATAATACAGTCAGACATCAATCTTTAGACTGTGCTTCATTGTATCCTAGAGGTTGATTCATGAATAACCCGATGCACACCATATTTGACAGAATTAGTGAGAGTGAATACCATCTTAAGGAAAGTAACTTTGTATTGTACCTTTAAACAATCCTAATTATTTTCTTTTTTATCTTCTTCCATCACATTTACCAAATTTGCACCAACACCTTGGAGGGATAGGATCAAAACATCATTGTTTTTACAAAGAATTGGAGTTCTTAATGCCATTGCCAGCATATCTTGCTACTTCTGTAAGGATGAAATTGAATCTGCTAATCATGTGTTACTTTTTTTTTACTCTGAGCTGGAGGGTTTGGTCTCATATACTAAAATAGTGGAGGTCTCAGTGGGTTATACCAGGATCTGTTGATGGCTTACTTCAATGGTGAATGGGTTTCAAATTTAAAAAATTAGAGAAAATGATTTGGAAAGTCTTCCCCTTTACTGTGTTGTGTCATTATGGAAACATGGAAAAGATTGTGTTTTCAATGGGGTCCAACTAAAGATAAATGGTTTATGTGAGCTCATCAAAGTTAGGATAACACTATGGGTGAAAGAAGGCAATCTCAATCAATGACCTGATCTTCCATTTGCAACAGTATAGGCATGGGCCTGGGGCTTTTGCTCTGTTTCCTATGTTACTAGACATCTTGTTTGTGCTTGTATGGATTGATCTATTGCTGGTGTTCTTTTAGGAAGTCATTTATTTTTGGACATGGTTTTGGATTTTGGATTATTGTTTGGGTTGTGCTTTATTTTATTTTTTCTATTTTGCTTGAGTTGGTTCCATATCAACTCTTTGTATAGTTCTAGCATATGATTGGGTATGCATTTATGTGTCAATCTACTTAGGATGGATTTGTTTTGCTGTAATACTCTTACACTTACCTTCTTTATTGATATTTCGCTCAATATTTTGTACTTTGATTGTTCATCAATAAAGTTTCTCTTTCTTTGCTAATCAAAATAATAATAATAATAAAATTATTCACGAATATCCATATATATGTTGATATAAAAATATTGATAGAAAATTGAGAAAAATAAATATGAAAACCTATTAAAACCTCACATGAATTGATAATAAAATTGAAATTGAAATTAATAAACAAATAAAATTGAATTTTTTTTTGAAAAGTAATAGATTACAAAAATTTTATCTAGAATTTATGACAAGCTTGATATAGTGGTAATATTTTTAAAAACAGAAGTCATCCTGTGTCTTTTAATTTTAAAATTATAAAATCAAAACTTATCATTATGCATTATTTCTGGGCATACTTAATGGTGCGAACCTAATTGGGATTATTTTACTTTGCAATGATGCTTGTGCATACAACTTTTTTATTGATGTATCTTCTATTCTCATCATCAATAATATTTTATTTGGCTGATGAAAAAAAAATTATTACTTTTAACCCTAAGGGATTGGCTTTTAATTTAAAATTATAAAATCAAAACTTATTGTTATTATTATTGTTGTTGTTGTTTTTGTTGCTACTATTATTGTTGTTGTTGTTGTTAGTTTTAATCCCAAAGGATTGGCCTAGTAGATGCAGCTTGGGATGTGGGGGTGTGCTTCTTCTAAGCCTCGGATTCAACTCCCACTAGGTAATGGCAATTGACTTTGACACCCACTCATAAAAAATAAGAAAAGAAATATTATTATTACTTTTTATTTGTTTGTTATTATTTGTTTTCAACCAAAAGCCTTGTCTCAAATTTATTCCTTCGCACACACACACTATAAACATGCATTATGTATAAAGAAGAATATTGTAATGCCCTCAAAATAATACATAAATCAATCATTTATAAGATCGCAAAATTTTAAAAGATATATTATATTTCCATTCATCAGAGTATTCTTTACAAAAAGTATTACATGTTGATGACAAAAGTAAAGGCCCTACGGGCTTACAAACTTTCCAAGTCAACACTTGGTTACAACAAAAGAGAGTTCTAACTCTTAACATATTAAGCCCTTGGCTTGAATTACATGTAATACAAAAAGGTAACAACAAAAATAGGCCTTCAGCTTCTAAACCTCCTAAGCTACATCATTGGAGGTAGCATATCACCTGTACCTGAAAATAATGTCCCATTGTAGCAGCGCCCGCGTGGGGGGCCTCGTGCTACAGTTCGGACTCGATTTGTGTCACGGTTCTAAATCTGAACCAAAGAGTCCAAATCTGGCAAATCGTTTGAGAAAACAGATTTTATTGAAAAAATAGTGCCAAACATGGACTGCTTTGCCAGATACAGAGTCGCCACCTGCCACCTAAATATTTTATTTGTGGAGAATTTAGGAAAACCCTGACTCGTGCCGGAGGCCACTATGTCCGTTCTGTTCCCCGGAGTTTGTCTCGGCTGGGAGCTTTGGGTACGGATCGGGAAGGTCAGCTATGAGCCCCCTTTCGCCCGCCGAGGACGCGCCCTACTAACCGTGATATCCGTTTTTGAAAACTATTATGTGTTCTAAACCCAATTGTTAGCCTAGAATTTAACTATGGTTATGCGCACAGCAAACAAGTATAGACTAGATTGCCTAAATTGGAATAAAACATTGGCATATCCGTTTGGATTTGAAAATGTTCTTGGAATTTGCTACTCACAAGTAGGCTAAAATACGGATTTCAACGAGTTTTTCCAACTCAAACACCCCAACCTTTCACAGCCACAGGTGGCCATTCAAAACAGTTTAACACATAAGCATCTGCACCATGTTTAAGCAGAGCTGTTATGGCAACATTCACACTCATGCGATATGCTAAGCGAAACTTACAATAGTACTCCGTGCCAAAAAATAGAACTTGTTAGCAAATTAATGCATGATTCCAAGTTCATTGTGAAGTGCTATGCTCGCATACAAATTTGCTAGAATAGCTCGGGCTATATCCTATAACATGTCATATGTGAAAATGCACAATTATCAGTATCAGTTGAAAATTGAAGTATTGATGCAATTTAGCGGATGTAACCGAGCCTAATGCATGTACAATGCAGGATTGCACACATGCATAGCATAAGGTATGCTAAATTAAGACATGACCTATACTTACCATCAAGCAGGGGTAAGTAAAAGCGGAGAAAGAAGTGGGGATTGGAAGACATTCACACACCCACACACACTTATTACAGATTTGCCCTCGCTCGGAGGCGGACGAAATAAATAATTACAAATTAATTAACTACGCAAGCTAATTAATTATCAAATTGCCTAATCTAATTAACAGATTAAACAATTAATTAAAGCAGGGAAAAACGTCTCCGGGAAACGCCGCCACCATGCGCCAAGCATGCCTCTGTTTCTCTCTTTCACTCCTCTGGAGGCTGTCAAAACCTCAGGGACTGCGAGTCCTTGACAGAGGGGATCATCATCCCGGCTGAATGAAACTTCCGCCGGCGTGTAGTATGGCCATCGGCACAAAATGGGTCTGTCGGCAGAGAAATTTGTGCCGGTTCGGCACATTAAACTGCCGGTCCGGGCAGTATTCCTGGCAGACCTGCAACTCACAGCAACAAGAGGGCAAAACAAGGCTGACAGCACTTTCAAGAGATGTATGCACCAAACATGTCTCTTTATCATTGTAAGACTCAAAGGGACATGTCGCTCGGTTCTTCGGGCCACAATACGCATTTCCATGCATGATGGCCCAAAGGAACCAAAGCATGCAACATTGGTTTTCAAAATGCATGCAAACCAAATCAAACAAAACTCCAATCCCTATCACCCAAGTAAGGGACAAGAATGCAATGCCAATGCATGCAATGCCTAAGGCATAAAGCTAGGAATGCAACATGACATGGCAAGGCACTTATGCAATCATGCAAGCCATACATGTGGCAAATGCAAATGGTGGCAAGAGGACTTATACACTGAATGTAAGACAATCTAAAATAGGCTAAACAAGTGGCCAAAGTGCTAAAGAGTGAGAGTAAATGATGCACACACACCATGCACATAAGGACCAACACTATAAGCATGAAATCAAACAACATTCAAGCACACTTGAAAGAAGGAAACATGGACAAATTAGGCATGCACATGAGCCCTTAAAAATTCATGTTATAAATTTGATGCAAATCAAATTATAAATCAAGTCAAGCATGCCAACAAAAGTCAAGTGTTATCCATAGCAAGTCGATAAGGCATGAACTACACTTATCTGACACAACACATGGCATGCATCAAACAACTAAAAACAGAATTTTTAGCTGTTAAAACAAGCAAAGAACTCCTTAGATGGCATCTAAGTGGCCCAAATACAAAGGCATGCACCATGCACAACACATGGAGCAGGTTGCAACAAACAACGTCATGCTCCAAAGCATTAAAAGAGACATTGCAAGCACAAGACAAGCATGGAAATGGATGAAATAGCTTGCAAGATGAATCCAAATCCATCAAAACAATGCAAAGATTGGACATGCTACACAATGCACATACTCAAGGCCAACAAGCCAAATACAAAGGACTATATAAATGCATGCAAAGATCAACCCAACGACTATGGACAAGAGCTAAAGCAATGGCAATATAAGCACATAAACTTCAAAAAATGGCAAGCCTAAAACATGCTCCCAAAGGCTAACAACATAGCACACACTCTCAAAGCACTAACGCGCATTTACATGGCAAACTATGCAAACATGCAATAAGGTTCCAAACAACACTTTAAATCGATGTTAATACCAACTCATACAGGTTATA
>NW_021026751.1:52936-76523 GCF_004153795.1 Camellia sinensis
TTATAATTCCCCCCCTACATTCTAACACACGCGCGCGCGCCGCCGTCCGGTCGGGCGGGCTGGGCTGGGCCTGGGCTTGGGCGCGAGTGCATGGTATGAGGTTGGATTGGGCTTGTTCGGCCCAATACTTATTTTTTTTGAGGCCAAAAACATTTGTAATTTATTGATTTTTTTTTTTATAAATTTTGGTTTAACATTCCAAATAAATTGGTCCAGATTTTTCCTTCACCCAAACAGATCCCAAACAAGTTTACCCACCTGAACAGGTTCAAAGCAAGTTCGTACATGTTGAATTCAAACCGAACAGATCTGTATCTGTCCAAACAGGTTTTCTACTTATTGAATCTGTCTGAACAGATTCTTATCTGTTGGCACCTGTTCGGAAAAGCCACCTGCTCTTCTATATAAAGCCTTTCATTCCAGCAATTCTTTTGATCTAATTTTTTCCCTCAGAATTTCGTCTTTCCTATTCTGTTCATCTCTGTGTTTCTGCATCTGTTTTGCAATTAATTTTAGGAAGAAAAAGAGAGTCAAAACAGAGTTTTGGTTTGTCAGGGGCAGGGCGCGCGAGCCGAGGCCTCCGGGAACTCCAAACGAACACAAACATGGATAATCACCGAGTGTTCAAACGGTGACGTCCAAGTCTTGAGGACGGTCAAAAATGGGGTGTCTACACCCATATAGGGTGAGCCAAAGCCCAGTAGAGATACGCTAAACCAATTATGAGAAATAACTAAAACATTAGCATTCGACATATGGTCAACACTTGTAGACGAACTCACAACATTTCCCAGCTCAACGACAATTACATCATGTTTCATTCCACTTCTCTTTATTCATCCAATTCAATGCACAAACATGGTCCATTATCTAACCAAACAATTTAAATGAGACTACAACTCATCTTATTAACACTTCAATTATCAACGATTCAAAATGAGACTATGACTCATATTATCAACACTTCTATCATCAACAATTTCAAATGAGACTACGACTCATAAAGATAAAACTTAAATTCATCAACATCATTCAGATGTATATAAGGTTTCGGGACTTTCACCCTGGACACTCTGGCTAACTTAATTATCAATGGAGTCCATCCCCTATCTCCTCCCAAACAAAAATACATATGCAATGTATTTAAATAGGTTATCATATACAATGATCATTTAATGCACATATTCAATGTGGTATTCCAACCGTCATATTCAATGACATATTCCAGGTGATTAGTTTCAGTTTACCTAATCATCATATAGTGTCTACAACAATCAAGACAATCCTCCACCGATAGCCCAAAATAATTATTTCTAAATAGATAATAAATTAATCAAACAGATAAATTATCAACATTTTCATAGGTGAGTGATTAATCAATCCAACTACACCATTCAATCTTATAATTTTCCAATTTCATGATTTTCAACTCAATTTCACATTTCCATTTTTCTCCAAATTAATTATACAAATTAATTAATCACATTTAATTAGGCCATTTTCTCAATTTTCTCAACTTTAGCCCTAAGGCTCAATTTCCTCAATTTTACACCAATAATCCCATTTTCCAAGGTCTCACATATACATGGAGCTTAACAATTGAAAACCCCCTTTTATAATTTCAAAACAAACCCTAACTTTCCCAAAACTCCCAAACAACACCATCTATACGAAATACCCAACATTTATGTCAAAACTCATAGAAAGGAGTAGGTTATCCCTATCTCAAATTTCGGAGCTCAAAGGAGAAGAAGGAAGAAACTCAAAGTGCTCCAAATCCAACCTTTTTCGGATCAAAAGATAGCCCACGCAATACTCTAGCTTTTTAACAAAGGGTGTAGGGTAGAAACCCCCTAGATCAAGTGTATGTGTAGAGAGAAGAAGTGTATAGAGAGAAAGAGTCAGATCTAGGGTTTGGAGGTAAAAAAAGATCAAAAAGTGAAGAAGAAAGCCGCTGTTGCGAATTGGTATAGTCAAGGCTCACTTGAGCGACCAAACACAAAAGAAGCTCGTTTGAGCGCAAGAAGCGTCGCTTGAACGAACAATGCTGTTACCACCCCAAACCGCCCCTACTAGGTTGGTGCCGTGATGGCCAGTAACCCGAGATTACCGAAGGCGAACCTTAAAAATTCACACACAATCAGAGTATATATATATAGGGCTAACATGTGCGGAAGCAATAAATTACAAATCTAGTTTGTCCATAAGAGCAGTACATAAGTTAAATGGGATGGCATACAACTTTACATAATTTTACAACTTGAATACAAATAAAACGAAGTACAAAATACATATTACATCTTGATCAAAAGGCTTCTCAAGCCGACATGTGCAAATTACAAGTATTGTAAGCCGAGAAGCATAATTTTCAAGACTGCCGACATGAATGCAAGTTAAGCTGACATAACAAAAACCCAAAACAAGCTCGCGAATCACACCTAGGCGTCACCGCCTTCCTGTTCATCACCTACATATATATAGAGAGGGTGAGCTTGGATACTTAGTGAATGGTATAAATAATAAAGGGGTTTGCATGACTGGTATTCAAGATCTTTATCAAACGATACATAACATATTTAGTGCAAGTTAAAGGATGAACCAAGTCCATCTAGCAAATCTGTCAAGTTTCAAAGGATGCTTATTAACATCATTATAATACAAGTGATGACATCTCGGCAAACAAACCCACGTGGTAAACCGTCAGTGGCAAACAAGACAAGACAAGGCAAGACAACGGAGATATCTCAATTCAATGGTGCAGTTGCATTATAGTCCCCTGGCACTAAGGACTCGTGCTACCAATGCTTAGAGTCCCCTAGCACGTACGGACTTCCAAACTTTGTGCTACAAATGCTTAGGGTCCTCCAGCACGTAAGGACCTTCAAGATTGTGCTGCGAATGCTTAGAGTCCTCCAGCACGTAAGGACTTTCAAGATTGTGCTGCAAATGCTTAGAGTCCTCCAGCACGTAAGGACTTTTAAAGGTTGTGCTACAAATGCTTATAGTCCCCTAGCACATACGGACTTTCCAAGAATGTCATCAAAACAAGATACTATATATTTTCCAACTAGGAATAACCATTCAAGCTTACAAATACTTTTCAAAACGAAGCAAAACAAGACTTTTATCAAAGCATTATAACATAGCTTTATTAAAAATACCACTCACTTAGTTCTTCAAATGTCGGGGTCAAGGCAAGTCCAAGTTCTACAAACACATAGCAAAGTCCGCTTAATGCACTTTCAAACAAGTTTCACATGCATGCAGATGATCTCTGGCATTTCTCAAAACTAGTCAAAATCAAAAACATTGTAAGAACACTACCAGGTCTAGGCCGAGGTCCCACACCTCCTTGCCGAGGTGTGGCCTCGATGGCTACATTCCAGGAAATGAAGTCGGAAAAAATCTGGGTTTTCCTCTCTTGAAGAACATGGACATGAGGAAGATGAATGCAAAGATCATGATTTGCTATTACAAAAATCTGAGATTTCATGCTATGAATTCAAAAACATGGACCTGGGTACCCATATTCAAGGATCTTGTGAGAACAAACACAAAAACATGAATCTTAATGCGAACTTTTGGATCAAATAAGACTTTTTCTCCAAAAACACATGAGCACTATTTTCTCTTTCTAAAACCAACTTTAAATCAATGCATGACGTGCAGAATAGGTTCGATCGTACAATGCAGCTAGATGATCAATAAGAACAACAAGAGTGAATCAAGAATCTAACCTCAATACATGAATCTAACGGTTTGATCTCTAGGAATCAAGCTCGAAAGCCTACTCTCTCACTGTAAAACTTCTTCTTCTTCCTAGAGCTTCTCTCTCTCCACAAGGCAAAGATATAACACGAAAATGTATATTTTCTGGGTCTGTCGGCTGACTTAACCCTCGGCAGGGGTACGTGGCAGCGGCTGGTTGGTTCTACTCAAAAAGTGACTGAGTGAAAAGACAAGACTATGACAAAGTGTACTCAACAAGCTAGGCGCCAAGAACATTCTGACAAGTAACGACATCGGCTAATATCAAGACTTCGGCAAGCAAGGGACAAGGACATCGGCTAGAAAGGACAACACTTGACCTAAATGTGCCACACCTTGGTCTAGGTCGTACCAATCCAGGAGTAAGGTTACTTGGGTTCAAGGGTAACATCTCGGCCTAGATAATACACATCTCGGCCTCGGCGATGAACACCTCGGCCTAGATAGTGACATCTTGGCCAACATGTCAGAGCGAAGGTGGAGTCGACCAAAGTAAATTCCAAAATGGTCTTAGATGTAAGAGGTTCAAAACCGACCTAGGCTCAAGGTGACCTCGGCTAAACCCACACCGAGCAAGGTACAAAGCATGCTATAACACTCAACGAACAAGGACAAGACTAGAAATGCAAGCTTAACAAGACACAATCATATGAATGCATATGAGTATGGTTAGGATAGTGTGAGGGTTATTACAAATGCGAAGCTTCAGGCCTGCAACACAGAAGCACGCTCGAGCGCAAGAGTGCTCGGTCGAGCAAAGAAACCAAAATCTGGACAACAACCATTTGTTTCAAAACACACCCAACCTGTTACAAACCTGCCCAATACATCCCAAAACTCAAATACAAGGAATTAAATGATGGAAACAAGATATAGACAACAACCAACAGCTACGGAACCTAAGTTCGGAACACAATATACAATGAAGGAAAACCGGGATTGCTATAAATATTCAAGATTCGTATCAAATTATTGATGACTTTCAGCACATCTTATATACACCAAGTAGCTTAAAGTACAAATCTTAAAAAATAAAAATAAAATAAAAATACAAAGTGAAAAGGATTACAAACCACTTTATTTCTTAGAACAATTGAAAGCATATTTAAAGAAATTAAATTGCAGTTTGCCAAATCTATTGACAATCAAAAAAACAATAATACGAAGATGATCATATGTTTTTTATTTATAAATCACATTTTATTGCCATCTTATTATTGTGAATCACTTGCACTTGTTAAATATAATGAATAAAGTAGCTGACTTACTTATAGTAAGAACGTATAGCGTAATAGGTCTGTAAGGCGGTGAAGATGAGAAGCAGGACTGCAACAACGACTTTCAGTGTAGCCCATGGATTTTTCAAATAAACACTAAACAAATTCTGCCACTTGTAATATAAAATTAAAGAAATTTTGCGCCAACTATCATCTAAAATGAAACAAATTCTACGCCAGTGCCACTGAGACATGCGGTTGTAGTAGTAGCTATTAACATCCTCACACAACTTGGAAAAATAGGAGTCGTATAAAACAACTCCATTGCATATAGATTCGAAAAAACTTGCAACATCTTCACCACCACTAAAATCATTTTTTATGATCCCTTCTTTATGAAGAATTCCAACATCATGAGAGGGATGGAGGAGACTTCTCATGAGAAAGACATATGATGCAATGTGCTGTGAGGTGCTGTCAATTCTGTGGCATTGCTCAAAAGCAATCAAATTTTGGAAGATTGTTTTTGTTATAGATTCTTGTATGTGAAATGGTCTCATTGTAATAACTCCATCAGTAGCATCAAATTTTATGTCTAATAACTTTTCGTTTGCATCATCTGTGTTGGCTACAAAATGAATTCCTGCCTTCAAAAGTCTTGTGGCACAATCTTTTAATCCACTTCTTTTCAAGTCTCGAGATTGAGGGATTTTGTCAGATATGCGGAGCTCAAAAATGTCCAACGTTTCACATTTGGGTTGGTAAAACTTATGCAAGATATCAAGTAAATGCCTACCAGAGAGTTTCAAGGATTTAATTCGAATTGCTTCGTCTCTCAAACCCAAAGCCGATTAGAAAAAGAGTAATACTAAAGTGGCCACATTATGCTCAGTAAATGAGTATTGCAATGGTTGTGGCATATGGTCTTTTAAAATATTGAATAGAGTCTCTAGATCAAAAAATGAAATCTGGTTCTCAAGTAATCCCAAATCACGTTGAAGAGTTGCAATAGTCCGAGCATTATTGATAAGGGGGTCATCACCGTTGTTCTCATCGTGGTTCTCAATATCTGAATATCTCAAAAACAGTTCGAGTAAGAAGCAACCATCAGCTAGCAATATTTCAGCTAACTCGTACTTGTCCAAGCCTATTGTTTCTGAATAGCATCTTCGAGCTTCTTTTTCCAATTCTAGTATGGCAGTGGCACACTCCTTGAGGGCAGATCTAGATTTTTTAGGTTGAGATATTCTCATAAAAAGATGTAGCGTGTATCGCCGTTTTTGAAATTCAAAAGCTTGTGTGGCTTTGTTGTTATAATGAAAAGGTCTGATGGACGCAATACTAGGTGTATAGGCATCTTCCTTGAGTTTTAAAATTTTATTCGGAACTTTATACATACTTGTTAGCCGCCCATGTGGCATGACACTTTGAACCTTTTGAACCTTATCCATGTAAGTTTTGAATTTGAATTCAAAACTTATTTGGATAACCACTCAGGATATCTATATCTATCATATCAATAGATATGGATAGAAGGATAGATAGATATTGGTTGTTATATATTTGATTATATACATCTGATATGATGAGAAAAATATCGATATTAGATACATTATGTGGTTTTTACCTATAACCTTTTTTCCCAGACTCTCTCTCTAACTCTCTCTCATATGAGAACAATCCAGCCTCTGCACTGTGACTTATGTGGGTGATACTCATATTGTAGTATCACTCCACTGCTGGGTTTGTTGTTCGCATTTTAGAAACACGTGATTTACCCACGAGATTCTTCACTAAAAGGTATGATTCTGATATTTTATCCGCTGCGTTATAATACTTTAATTTACATTGGTATCAGAGCCAGATTTGGTATCTTCGTGCTTATTTTTTTTGCATTAAAATATGTGTATATTTTTATATAAATATATATACATGATATATGCATGAATATTAATAAAGGAGGAAGATGTCCACTATCATTAGATTAAGAACATAAAATACCTCATTTTTATGTTCATTAAATGTCATTTTTAATGCCATAAATGTATTTATTTTGGAAAATAGAGTTCAACAGCACCAAAATTGGACCAAAAAACACCCTGGAAGGCAGCGCGTGGGCCTCACGCGCCACTTGATGCCGTGAGCGGCTTCTACACGCTTCCATACTGTAGACACCCTATTTTTGACCGACCTTAAGACTCAGATGTCATCGATTGAGCACTCGGTGATGGTGCATGTTGTGCTCGTTTCGAGTCTTCGGAGTTTTGGCTGAGAGCCTTGCCTCCGGGCCTCTGAACTCCTTTGTGCTTCGATTTAGTTTGTGAACCGAATCTTGTTTTCTCTTCCCGAATGGAGGGAGAGGTCTTGTAGACCATTTCTTTGTGGTCGTAGACCACTTTTTGTGCTTGTAGGCCACTTTTCCCGTTTGGAGACTAGTTTCCGGTTCTTGGAGCCTTTGGCCGCGCGCCTTGTTTCGGGACCACTTAACATTCTCCGTTTGCGCGTGATTTTTTAACCACACCTTGTTGCCTCTACTTAGAGGAACACTGTGGCCCGGAGGAACACTGTGGTCCGGGAGACCACTTTTGTGGTTGCATACCACTTTTGGTGCTCGTCAGCTAATTTTCAAGGCTTTCGGCCGCGTGCTTTGCCTCCCGATCTCTCGTCTTGCACCCGTTTTGGTTTGTTTTTGGTACAAACCTTGTTTTCCTTGTTTGGAAGGCGGTACAAGGGTGGGAGACCACTTTTTCTCCTTGGAGACCACTTTTCCTTTTGCCAGCCAGTTTTCTGGTCGGATAACTGGCTTGCTTGGTCTTTGGGCCACATTTTCTGGTCAACCACCGCACCACTAGCTTTCTTTCATGCCCTGGACTCTCTCCCACCATGGTCGACCAGTTTGTGTCTTGGAAGACCACTTGAAGTCGTTGGCCGACCACTTTAAGTAGCAGGTCAACCACTTCAAGTGCTCAGCTGCTTTTTGGTACCTTTTTGGAGATATTTTCCTCCAGCTGGCACAGCTGAGCTGGAGGGCATTTGAGCTATCCTCCATGAATCATTGCGTATGCCTTCATGTCATAGCTTGCGAGCCATCATTGCAGTGTTTATTTGGGTTATTTTACCATGATATAACTCTCATTTTTATTGGTCGAGTCATCCCATGCTTGGTCGTAATAGGTGTAGTGTAATCCACCTTATTTGCCTTGTATGCACCATGCTCACCATGCTAGCTTCTTTTGGCATCCTTCCATACATGTTTTAGACTCATTTTGACATGTTGTAGAACTGTTTTGGGTTGCCTTGGTCACATGCTTCATGTTTTGTATACTTGTAGTACAAATGCTCTTGCTTGCCTCAAGCTTTGAGCACCATTGCATGCTTCATTTGTGTTGTGTACATGATTTGGCATCATCTAACATGACATTTCAGAGCATTTAGCATTTCCATGTTCCTGCCTCAATCATGCTTTAAGTGCCTTTGAGTGTTATGCATTGTTGCCTAGTTTATGCCTTAGCTCGTATGCTTGCATGCCTAGGCCTTTGAGTCCTCGTCTCAGCATGTTTAGGTCCTTATTTTGACCTACTTGAGCTCTATCCATGCTCAGTTCATGCATTTGTGCCATGTATTGCAGGCCTCCTTTGTAGTCCTCTTTACTAGCTTCATGCTTTAAGGACCCTAGCATGCTATAATTGTGTTGTTTAAATGATTTAGCATCATTTCTTACCTCATTTCAGTGCACTTAGTGTTCCTACACTTCCATGCTTTTTCACTTTTTAAGTGTTCTTGAGAGTTGCACCTTAGTGCCTTAATTGGTGAGCCAATTGGCATGCATGCTTGTATGTGTTTTTGGTGCCTTCATTTTAACATTATGGCCTTTGTTTTGGCATGGCTGAGGTCTTCCCACATTCGGTTTAAGCCCATTGAGCATTGTGTATGCCATGTCACATCGCACCGTGCATGTTATGTTGTTGTTTGCATTGCGCATGCCACGCTCTTGATTTGCATTGTTTATGCCATGATCATATTGCATTGAGTATGCCATGATAGTCATTGCATTGAGTATGCCACATTGGCTCATTACATTTGTGTATGCCATGTCCATTCGCATTGTGTGTGCTAGTTGCATTATATCATGTTGTTTGCATGCTTATTTTGCCTTGCATTGAGTATGCATGTCCCTAACATTGATAAGTTGCCCTTGTTGCATTGCATTATGTATGCATGCATTGGCATTGTTTGCATGTCATTAGCTTTGTTAAGTTGATCATGTCACTTTGCATTGTGTATGCCATGTTGTTTGCATTGTGCATGCTTATGTTGCCTTGCATTGAGTATGCATGCCCTTAGCATTGGTAGTTTGATCATGTTTCCTTGCATGTTGTTTGTATGCTTGTCCTTTGCATGTTGTTTGCATGCTTGTTTCATTGCATTACATTTTTGCATACTCCATGTTACATTGCATTGTGCATGCCATGTTATGTGTTGCATTGTGTTTGGAATAGGTGTTAGTCCAAACATGGGAAAAGAGAGACATTTCATACTTAAAGTGATGAAACGTGCCTCGATTCCTGGTCGCCAACGCTCTTGATCATACATGATAGAGTTTTAGGCTTTATGTGTTTATTTGTGCATTCATTTCACATTGAATTGTGCAACTTCACCTCTCGGCCATCATGCATTGAAATGCGCAATTGGTGGCCCGAGGGACGAGAACTACACTCCCTTGAGTTAATGACATGATAGCGAGGGTGGTTTTGCACACATATCTTGCAAATACATTGTCATGCCTTTTCTTGCTCTCTGTTGTAGCAAACTGGAATTCAGCAGCAACAACTGGCCGGCCAGCCAGAAAAACTAGCTGGCCGACCACTTTTCTAGTTTTTCAATAACCAAAAGTGGTCGGCAGGTGTCTGGAGAGACCAAAAGTGGTCGGCCACCCTCCCACAGGACTCCCAAGGTGAAGTTTGAACTTTCTGGAGCTTGGTGCAAGTTTCTGAGAACAAATGAAAACAGAGACAAATCGGAGCATCGCATTGGATTTCCGAACGAGGCGACCGAGCTTGCATGCATCCAGTTTTCTCCCTCTAAGAACCTCCTGCTTTTACTGCTTTCCTTAGCTGCCATGCTTAGATAGCTAGTTTACGCTTTGGTTTGTACTTTAATTAGTTAATGCGTTAGCTATTCAATTTGTTTTGTAATAATTAGTTAACTAGGATTAGTTAATTAATTGTGTTGTAATAATTAGTTTAATTAACTTAGATTAGCTAGTTAGCTTCTTATTCGGTCCCTCCCTTGAGAGGGCACACTGTTGTAATAAGCATGCGTGTGTGTGATGCATGTCTTCCAACCCCTTTTTCTTTCTCCCTTTTACTTAACCGCTTACGATGGTTAGTTTTAGGGCATATTTTGTTTAGCATACCTTATGCTTCGCATGCGTGCATCCATTCATTTGTATTGCATACACAGGGCTCAGCGCATCATACTAACTGCGTTGTATTTCAATACCTATTTGAATACGTGTTATCAAGTTGCATTTCACATGACAATCTAGAATAGCCGAGCCTATTTTAAATGCATTTTTGCATGTGTTGCATTAACATGAACTAGGATCATGCATGATTTCTAACTAGTTCTTTGTTTTGGCTCGGAGTACACTGTGAGTGTTTACGCTTTAGCATACTACATATGTGTTAATGTTGCCATAAAAGCATGCTTGCTATGAAGCTAATTGCTTATTTGTTATAACTGTCTGAATGCCTGTGGGTGAAAGTTGGATTACTTGAATTGGAACAATTCATCAAAATTCTCATTTTAGCCTACTTACGAGTAGCAAACTTCAAACCGTTTTCAACAAAATGAATATGCAATGTTTTGTTCCAAATTAGGCGATCTAGTCTATACTTGTATGTTGTGCGCATCACCTAGTAAGATTAGCTAATTAACCGGAATAAGAACACGTGCATTTTCAAAAACAAGATATCATGCTTAATACAGGCCGATCTTTGATCGGGCGAGCGGGGGTGCTCATTACATGACCTTCCCCAATCGTACCTAAGTTCCCGAGCCGAGGCAACTTTGGTGATGATGGATACGTGGCCTTAGGCACGAGTCAGGGTTTCCTAAATTCCCCCAAAATAAAATATTTAGGTAGCGACTCTGTATCTAGCAAAACAGTCCATGTTTGGTACTTCTTTATAAAAATCAGTTTTCCAAAACGATTTGCCAGATTTGGACTCTTTGGTGATTTATCGATCTCACATCGCACATTGTGAGATCAGATTCAAAACCATGACATTTGAGTCCAAACTGTAGTAAGCCCAATGGACAAAACGGAATCTCGCACCATTTTCGCGCGCGGAGCCCAGGACGTTCGGGGCGCGTATACAGTTTCTGGCGACTCTGCTGGAGAGTTTAGAGAACTTGACTCGAACTCATGATATTTTGTTTTGCTTACACTTATGTGTCTCTTTGCATTGCATTTGCATTGGTGTGCCTGGGACACCGTGTTTGCCGTATGCTATTCCTGAACGGTTAGTCGGAGGCTCGCTTTGAGAAGCATGCCATAAGGCTGACCGGTTGCGGGCTCTGCCATGACGGGAACACAAACCCCGGTTTTTACCGGAGCACCCCTTTTGACCATTCGACCTAGTGCATATTCGGAATCCATAGTGACCATTCTAAACTAGGACATGTTGCTTACCCGATTTTAGGTTGTTTGAAACCGCTGTGTGCGTAGTGAAACCCTAGCTCCTGACAAAATAGGACAGGGAAACCCTACCCCAACATAGGGGTGTTTTGGCTCTCATTTGCTTGCTATGTGCTTTTAGAGTGTGCCTCTACAGGGAATGCATGTATCAGTTTGCAAATCTAAGTATCAGGCCTGAGGGCATCAGTATTGGAAGAATCAATTTTATCTGAGGGTATCAGTTTATAGGCAAAATTTGGGGCAGAATTCAGTAAAGAGTACAGTCATTCAGCTATGCTCAAATCTGTTCTGGTAAAAATGGGTTGAGATGCTGCCTATTTTCTCTTTTGCTAGGTAGTCTTGGAACCATAGCTTCAGAAGGCTCCAATATCCCCCGGGTGCATTGGACTTGTGCTGATAGACTTTGTCAGGTCAGAGCTTCAGTTCAAGGGCAACCAGTGTTCCCCTGCTAAGGCAAGGTAAAGAAAGGCCAGTCAGGGCTCACTGGTTCATCTGATCCGTCAGTCACCAGTCACATCACCTTTGCTCAAACTCAGCAGACCGTGATGGCACAGAGTTCGGAAGAAGTTGTGGCCACGGTAGCAATGTTAAACCAGGGAATCGCTATGCAAGGTGAGACCGATGCCGAAATGCAATGCCCATCTGGGGCACCTGCTACACATCCGGTCTCGGGACCCCAGCCGAACTTTGACCCACTTCTGCCAGTTGAAGACTTGCATGGTCCGGATTCCCAAGAAAGGTTGGCTCAAGCTCGAGTTTCCACACCCCTGGTGCAGCCTATTGAGAGGCTTTATCCCTTTGATGTTAATGAGTTCAATCCGACTGCAGTGAAAATTGCGAACCTTGAGAAGCAATTCAAAAAGGCACAGGGCCTTAACTCTATTCTCGACATTCAGGATGGGTACACCGAGGTTGCCGTACGGCTCCCAGACAAATTCAAAATGCCATATATTGACCATTTCGACAGGTCTGGAGATCTTACAACACATATCCAGCTTTTCTTGGATGTCCTGAAGCCGATGGGTCTGACTAAGCCACAAAAACTTTCTCTGTATAAAAGAACCCTGTCGGGTGTAGCAGCCGCTTGGTATGCCAAGTTGGAGAATATGGTGAAGCAGAACTGGGAAGAATTGGCTGAGGCCTTTGTTGATCAGTATTCTTACAATACCCAAGTTGAAATGACCACCCAAGAGCTTGAAGCAACCCGCTAGAATCCTACAGAGCCATTTGTGGAGTTTGTCGGAAGGTGGAGAGCAAAGGCAGCACAGATGACAAATCGCCCTTCCGAGAGGGATCAAGTGCGGATAGTGGTGCGAAACCTCGAGCATGATATGTTGCAAAAGTTGATAGTTGCTCCACTATTCACTTTCAAAAGTTTGCATGAACTGGGGGTTCAGATCAAGAATGAGTTCAACAGTGGGATCATTCCCAAAACAAGTGAAAGCAATAAGGAAGGAGGGTGATTGCTGGGAGTACCAATGCTGGTAGTAGCACTACTCCCAAATCCACTGAAAGTAACACAGTCGCCACAGTCGACCCTTTTGCCAAACCAAGCCTACAAACAGCTAGCTTAACCTGAGCTCAGGGTAGAACTTTCACTCCCCTCTATATGAGCCTAACTAGCGCACTAAAAGTCCTAATGGAAAGAGGGTATCTCAAACCCCTCGATCCTCAACCTCTGCCTGACCCACTCCCTGCCAGACATAACCCCTCCAAATACTGCGTGTATCATCAACAGCGCGGTCATGACACCGATTGTTGCTACCGCCTTCATCATAAGGTCCAAAATCTCATTGACAACTGGACGATAGCTCCACCTCAAGGTCTCAATGACCAAATATCTCCTGCCTACCTCAATCTTATCCATACACTACCACCTACCTTCGACCCCAGCATATACATCACCCCGGCCCATCTACCCAAGCCGGAGGTGTTCATTCCAGTCAGCATGGACTTATGCATGATGAATGCACTCGAACCGCAATCATCTCAAACCCTTAAACCCACTACTTCTGAGCTGATGAGAATGATTGAAGATCTTCAGGGAACTATGGCAGATCTAGCCTTTAGGATATTGGCTCCGTCATCGACCACACCGCATACCGGGAATTTCATGTCAAAAGGCTCCCCAAACTCGGGATGAGCTGCATTTGAAGAAGGCCAATCCCTTGGTAAAGTGGAGGCGAGTGGAAAGAACAAGGTAGGGGTAGGCATTGATCCCCATAAATACCTTCTGTGGGCTGTTGAGGTTTTGAAAGCTGAAGGATTGGACAAACAGCAAGTGATTGCAATTGTCGCAAAGATTATGGATGGCACTTTTGCCACTCAGAATAAGAGCAGTTTGAATCAAGGGGCAAGCTAGGAGAAGGGATGTCGTACCAGAAATGTTCCTCTCAGCTCTAATCCTGTACTCGGAAGAGATCAACAAACCCAGTCAGCGCCTACCAATCCCTTTGTTGGTGCATCCAGCAAAACTCCATGAACCTCGAAGTACCTACCTCAGGGCCATAGGGTGTTCACCCCACTCAACATGTCTCTGTCAGCGGCTCTGAACGTCCTGATCAGATAGGGGCATCTGAAGCCCTTGAAGCCGCGGCCATTACCAAATAATCTCCCTCTCTCCCATGATCCGGCCAAGTACTATGCCTTTCATCAACAAGCCAGCCATGGCACTGACATGTGTTTTCGTCTTCGTCATGAAATACAAGATTTGATTGATAAAGAGGTCATCGTCCCACCAAGCTCAGCAAAGTCTATCGTCACGGAGTCAGTGAACTTGGAGGATAGTGCGAGTATGTGATAGGGGAATGAACCACCTACGGGCGGTGCTCAGTTTACTCCAGATGTGGCATATGGAACGCACTGTTTTGAGCATTTGTGAATGCTAGTTTTTGTGCTTTCTGACTTGGGTGTTCAGTCAACCTTGTTGTGTTGTATATAGTCCGTCTCTTTGTTTTGAGTCAGTCTTTTTTGTTTGCGTCTGTCTTGTTAAATCGAGTCAGTCCTGTTGTATATGAGTCAAGTGATTCCGGGGGCGTTACCCTGGATATCACTATTTTGTTTTGCATTTGTCTTTTCACTTTCTTTTGAGTCTGTTTATGCCGTGGAGCCAGTTACGTCAGAAGATCTGAATGAAACATCAGTGGTTTTCATGTTTTTTGTGCTTATTTCTGCTTTGAGCTTGTTGTATCAGTAAGTTTAGAATGAAACGGCAGTGCATTCCACCTGCTCTTCCACGCGAGCGATTAGTCGCTTTCTTAAAAGATTTCAAAAAAAAAAAAATTTTGTTTTGCGTGGTCTTGCGAAAATCAGTGTGGAATCGCTCTTGAGATTGTGCAGCTTAGGATCGCTCTCAGCCTCGAGAATTGACCCCTTGCTTTCGAACCTTGAACTTGGTTTCAGAATGTTCAACGGTCAACCACAATGTGAGGCCTGTGTGGCCGGATCAGAAGTAACCCTTGGACTAGGGGCAAGAAAGTCAGATAAAAAGGATCAGGTGTCATCAAAGAAGCTTGCAAAGCTAGATCAGAAGCACCCCTCGAACAAAGGGCAAAAGAATTTCAGATGTGCTCGAAGAGCGAAAAATTGGGACATTTCTCAAACTAATGAAGATCGGCAAGAACGCCAAATTCCAGAAGGGAGGAAAGAAGAAAGTTTATCGCCGAAGGACAACTGAGTTCCTATCCACAACACTAGGGGCAAATTCAGCCCCCCATTGGATGGACTCCTACATCATCAACAAACAACAGCCACTCTCCTGGATTCAGATGGCTTCCAGATCTCAAAACCATTTGACATGGACAAAGCTACACTTTTACCCTTGAGAGGCTCATTGGGCCGAAAACCCAGAAGGGCGACCCAGGCAAAAGTTAGAGCAAATGAAAAGAAAAGAAAAGAAAAGAAAAGAAAAATGCAAAAAGTGAATAAAAAGAAATAAAAAATAGAAAAGATGAAAAAAAGAAATGAAAAGAATTGAAAAGAAAAGAAAAACAAAGCTCGCAAGGTTGAAAACCCGAAAGGGCAGCCTTGGCAAAAGTTAGAGCGCAAAAGAAGAGGTTAATACCCGAGTGTACCTTAATCCGAACTACGTAAGGCTTGATTTCCATGTTTGGGATACGTAGGCAACTTCATTCTGAAGTCCAGCCGTAAATACTTCCAATTCACTTGTCCTGTCTATGAGATTGAACGGGTCATCTTTGTCATTTCTGTATCCAAGAGTTCGGTTGTGATTTTCACTATGAGAACTGGTTATAGTGTGCTGCGGTACTATTCAAACAAGGGGCAACTTTCCGTTGCCGTTCAGTGTGCTGCGGTGCTATTCAAATAAAGGGTAATTTTCCATTGCCATACAGTGCCATTTAGACAGGGGGCAATTTTCCTTCAGATCTGAGGTTGTGCATCTCAAGAGTATGTTCCGTGCTCGTTGAGCAGTGGCCGTTTGCAAAAACAGTTTTTGAGAATTTTTAATGAAGTTGACTAATTTTCTAGAAAATTATTCCATTTTCCAAAACTGGACCATTTCTTGGACCCAAAAAAGGAAAATTTTCAGTGCTCATAACCTGACTTGCATGATTTCAAATCAAAAAGTTGAACAAGTATGTTAATTTAACTCTCATGTTTGTCAAAACTGTTTTAGTAGAAAATTGAAACAAAAAAAAAAGGGTCAAAATGATGAACTAAGGGCACAGTTGAATCAGGTGTTCTGTCTTTTCCCCCATTGTCAACATACTTGCTAGAAGGGCACTCTACCTACCAGAAAAGGATACTACTCAAGCTAACAGAAAAGGGCTGAAAGCTCTCAACATTCTCCAAGCAACGACGTATCAAGCCAAGTGCGAAGCACGAATTGGAATGGATTAAAATATTTCACTCCCTCATCTGGACACATCTGATCACGTCCAAACTCCCCAGCAGAGCATCGTCAACCGATGTTAGCTGCGGATTTGCTACACACCCAATTGCGGCGTAACTCCTCTGTGAGAGAAAATTCACTAGTTGTGCACAGAAGAATGAGAATCTACCAGAATGCTAGGGGCACGAGCCCACAACCTCCTGTTTATCCATCAACCACCCAGGGAAGGGATAAAAAAATGAGAGATTGAAGAATAGAAAGATGTGCGATGAGAGAAAAAGTGAGAAAAGGGCTTTTTCAGAAAACAAGAGATTGAGTGTCAGAATGATGCGAGAATCACAAATAAGAAAAGGGTGGGAAACAATACCTGAAGAAACTGGCTCCTTGCGAACTGGGAGGTCTCTTGCCATTGGAATACGTCTGAGTGTCCTGTCTTTTCTTTGTCTCGATTCTTGCTTTAAGTCATTTTGAGTGTTTTTCGATGTATTTCGGTTGTTTACCTTTTGTTTTATGTTGTTGAGTCGTAGTGCGCTGTGTTCAGTCGTAAGCTCAATACCCGGTTAAAAACTATTTTCTTAGTTTCAAAATGAATCGTTTTGTGCTCAGGAGTGCTGTGTCATTCTCTACATCAGTGCAAAACTAGGTTTGTTCTTTCTTAAAAACCGCAGGGTTCAACCCAGGTCATGTGAGAATAGTGAAACTAGGACCTATCTGAAGCTATATGGGTTCCAGATTGCGATGCAAAAGAAAAGAGGGGAAGCTTGGAGCATCGGAGTATGTCTCAACTTCTGCAAGTTCCGTCACTACATCCAGTACGATCAGAATGAGCTGGGTGTCGAATAAATCAAGTACAGTGTTTTGAGCTGTGCGTTTAGAAGGAACTGTATTTAGAATGAGCTGTGTGTCGAATAAATCAAGTACAGTGTTTTGAGATGTGTGTTCAGAAGGAACTGTATTCAGAATAAGCCGTGTGCAAAATAAATCGAGTATTGTGTTATGAGCTGTGTGTGCAGAGTGAGCAGTGCGTTGTATGAGCCGTGTGCCAAACAAACCGGATACTGTGTTATGAAGTTGTGTGCTCGGAATGAGCAGTGTCCTATATGAGGTGTGAGTTCGAAGTAATAAGAATATTGTGTTTTGAGCTGTGTGTTCAGAATAAGCTGTGTGCCAAATAAACTAGAGTACAGTGTTTTGAGCCGTGTGTTCAAAATGAGCGGTATGTTGTACGAGCTGTTTGTTCAAAGTAAACGGAATACTGTGTTGACTGTTTCCATGCCAGAATGGCAATCAGAAGTGCTCTCCCAGAGTACTAATTCCTGCCAGAGGCATCTTGGCTGTGTTTGCAATGAGTTCCTAGGAGATCAATTGTGTTGGTGGAAACTAGAGTTCAAATGGTTGTTGCCTAGAACACAAAGGTTTGGAATTTTCGAGACTAAAGTCTGGTTTAAATACCCAAGGGTGTATCCCCGGCTTGAAATCTGTATGGAAGCCCCATAGGTTAAGGTAGCAGGTATGCATCTCAATTCTGGACACTGAACCAACATAGTATGTCACCCCGTTGAAGAATAGGGAAAGTTGTGAATGTGATCAGGAAGGAAAATGGCATCCGTGGTTTCCCCAGAAGATGTTGCTCCTTGTCAGCATTTCAGAACCTTTGTACTGCGAGTTGACGGTAAGTATTCGAGGAACACAAGGGGGGATCCCCGTTAGAGTAGAGCAGTTCACCGCCATTTACCCCTTAAGGTGCTTTTTAAAGCACCGCTTTGTTTGTTTATTGCATTTCCTAAACATCATGCTCTACATTGCTTATAACATGTTGTAACATGTATCGTATCATCGCACTTGTTGCAATTATTTGCATGTTGTGTTATTTTGTATCGTTTATCCTTTTCGCTAAGCAGCGTTTAGGATCGTTGCCCTCCGGGGTTTTCTCAGGTTGCGTTGTGCGCGCGCCTGGGCAGTTTGTTTTCGGTCCTCCTCTCACGATTTCAGCGTGGTTTGAGTGTCCCCTTCCTCACACGATTTCAGTGCGTTTGGACTTTGTCTCAGGCTGCGTTGAGCACGCTCCTGATTGGTTGTTTTGGGATTTGTTTTTCCCTCTCTCTTGATTCCAGCATGGTTGGAATATGTCCCCCTTTGTATCTACTATACAATTTATCACTCGCATTGTTTTGTGCACTTTACTTGCATTGTGCATGCATTTTATCGCGCTATTTTGCACGTCACACTATTTTGTGCACCTTACTTGCATTGAGCATGCATTTTATTGCGCTATTTTACACATTGCGCTATTTTGTGCACTTTACTTGCATTGTGCATGCATTTTATCACGCTATTTTACGCATCGCACTATTTTGTGCACCTTACTTGCATTGAGCATGCATTTTATCGCGCTATTTTGCACATCGCACTATTTTGTGCACTTTATTTGATTGTGCATGCATTTTATCGCGCTATTTTGCGTATCGCACTATTTTGTGCACCTTACTTGCATTGAGCATGCATTTTATCGCGCTATTTTGCGCATTGCACTATTTTGTGCACTTTACTTGCATTGTGCATGCATTTTATCATGCGATTTTGCGTATCGCACTATTTTGTGCACCTTACTTGCATTTATCGCGCTATTTTGCACATCGCACTATTTTGTGCACCTAACCTGCATTGAGCATGCATTTCATCGCGCTGTTTAGTACATCACACTATTTTGTGCAGTTTATGCTCGTGCTTTCTTGCGCATCACACTATCTTGTGCATTTCATTACATGCTTTCTTCTTGCATTGAAAATGCTTGTCTCTGTTGCATTAAACTAGTATTGTTCGCGCTATCTTGCGCACCTTACCTGCACTTGTTAGTGCATTGCATTGTTCGCGCTATCTTGCGCATCTCACCTGCACTTGTTAGTGCATTGCATTGTTTGCGCTATCTTGCGCACCTTACCTGCACTTGTTAGTGCATTGCATTGTTATGCACACCACTTGCTTGCGTTGTTACGCATTTTTCACTTGCATTGCTATGCATGTTTCTAACGATATTGTACTTGTTGAGTTTCTTTCTTTTGCAGGCACGATATTGTATGTACGGTTCATTTGAAGTTGGCGTGACCAAATGAACCAGACGGTATTGTATCTTCTCCGCGTAAGACGTAGTGAGAATTGTATAATTCTTTTACATCCTTTCTGCATGTAATGTAGTTTGGTTCGTTTTCGCTCGCTTAAACTATTGCATTTATTTTGCATATTTGCTTCGTTACAGCTTTCTTTGCATGATCATAAGTTATGTTCGGCTTCTTGCATTGTCTTTTGCATCTTGCCCCAGCCTGCGGGCGCATCTCTTTATTATCTTGCCTGTTTGTCTAAGTCTTCAACCTTGTCAAAAATGGGTCATCTCTAGGCTTTGACATTCACTCCTGTCACTTATGACTTTTGAGTTCTGTCAAAGAGGGGCAACTGTAGAGACACCATTTTTGACCGACCATAAGACTCAGACGTCATCGATTGAGTGCTCGGTGCTGGTGCATGTTGCGCTCGTTTCGAGTCTCCGAAGTTTTGGCTGAGAGCCTTGCCTCCGGGCCTCTGAACTCTTTTGTGTTTCGGCTCGGTTTGTGAACCGAATCTTGTTTTCTCTTCCTGGAGGGAGGGAGAGGTCTTGTAGACCATCTCTTTGTGGTCGTAGACCACTTTTTGTGGTCGTAGGCCACTTTTCTCTTTTGGAGATTAGTTTCCGATTTTTGGAGCCTTTGGCCGCGCGCCTTGTCTCGGGACTGCTTAACGTTCTCTGTTTGGTGTGGTTTTTGAACCACACCTTGTTGCCTCTGCTTAGAGGAACACTGTGGTCCGGGAGACCACTTTTGTGGTTGCATGCCACTTTTGGTGCTCGTCAGCTAATTTTCGGGGCTTTCGGTCGCGTGCTTTGCCTCCTGATCTCTCGTCTTGCACCCGTTTTGGTTTGTTTTTTGTATAAACCTTTTTTCCCTTATTTGGAAGGTGGTACAAGGGTGGGAGACCACTTTTTCTCCTTGGAGACCACTTTTCCTTCTGCCAGCCAGTTTTCTAGTCGGATAACTGGCTTGCTTGGTCTTTGGGCCACATTTTCTGGTCAACCACCACACCACTAGCTTTCTTTCATGCCCTGGACTCTCTCCCACCATGGCCGACCAGTTTGTGTCTTGGAAGACCACTTGAAGTGGCCGGCCGACCACTTTTGGCACCTTTTTGGAGATATTTTCCTCCAGCTGCAGCTGGAGGGCATTTGGGCTATCCTCTATACACGTGTATGGAGGGATTTGTTTGGGGCTTAGCTTCTTCAAGAAGCTTTGCCTTTTAGTTTCTATAAGAGGGAGGCTCCTCCTCCCTCTTCTAGGTTCAGAAAAACTTCCTTGAGCCATACATATAATCTATATCTATACATCTTCATTTCTCTCTTATTTTGTGCCTTAAAGTGTAGATTTGTCTCACTTTTGTACACAAACACGCACTCAAACACCTTGCTTGTGTTGCTGAGGCTTCTTGAAGTTGTTTTTGGTGTTCTTGGGTTGGTTTGAGCTTGAAAAACTTGCTGGAGTTGCAGTTGTAAAGGAGGTCTTCAAGGGTGAGTCTTTAGCCCTTAAATCCCCCATTCTTGCTTAAGCTTTTAGCCCTTCTTGCATATGTTTTTAAGCTTAACTCTTAACTAGAAAAAGTTCTGTTTTTGCATGTTTAAAATAGTTGTTTAAGGTCTCTTTTTCGTTTGGGGTGATTTACCCCCTCTTAGGCCTTGTTAGGCCTTGTTTTGAGCCATCCCTTTAGGCTCTTGTTGAACCCTTTGCATGACCTTGTATTGTGTTTACTAGCTTCATATTCCTCATGTTTGAGCACCTTTGTTAAGCTTGTGTTGGCTTGTTCTTAGCATTTATTTGTGGTTATTTTGCTGAGGCATACCACTATTTTTACTTGCTTTGGTCACTTCATGCATGGTTAATACACTTGTAGTGTAAATCACACAAACTAGCTTTGTATGCTTCATGAAGTAGCATGTCATTCCAGCTTGTTTTCTTTCCATTTCAGCATGTTTTTGGTGATGTTTTGCCATGTCATGACTCTATTTTGGTTTGGTTTGGTTGGCCCTTGCATGCTCCATGCACTTGTAATGCAATTCCATGAAATAGCCTAACATGCATCATGTTGTAACATGTCATTCTAGCATGCTTTTGGCTTAACTTCATGAAGTTTTTGTCCATGTTTTAACATGCTTTAGCTCTGATTTAAGTTGTTTTGGCCATGCATGACTTGCTTTGTATAGCCTTGGTTCAATCTAGTTTGTTAGCCTTGTGTATTGAATCCTCTAGCATGCTTTACTTGGACTGTTTTAATGATTTGGCATCATTTATTATGTGATTTCAGTCCATGTTTCATGGCTATGCATTCACATTTGTCACCTATTCAATGCGTTGGAGGGTTTGCCCCTTTATGCCTTAACTTGAATCATTGCGCATGCCTTCATGTCATAGCTTGCGAGCCATCATTTCAGTGTTTATTTGGGGTTATTTTGCCATGATATAACTCTGATTTTTATTGGTCGAGTCATCCCATGCTTGGTCTTAATAGGTGTAGTGTAATCCACCTTATTTGCCTTGTATGCACCATGCCTCATACTCTCCATGCTAGCTTCTTTTGGCATCCTTCCATACATGTTTCAGACTCATTTTGACATGTTGTAGAACTATTTTGGGTTGCCTTGGTCACATGCTTCATGTGTTGTATACTCGTAGTACAAATGTTCTTGCTTGCCTCAAGCTTTGAGCACCATTGCATGCTTCATTTGTGTTGTGTATATGATTTGGCATCATCTAACATGACATTTCAGAGCATTTAGCATTGCCATGTTCCTACCTCAATCATGCTTTAAGTGCCTTTGAGTGTTATGCATTGTTGCCTAGTTTATGCCTTAGCTCGTATGCTTGCATGCCTAGGCCTTTGAGTCCTTGTCCCAGCATCTTTAGGTCCTTATTTTGACCTACTTGAGCTCTGTCCATTCTTAGTTCATACATTTGTGCCATGTATTGCATGCCTCATTTGTAGTCATCTTTACTAGTTTCATGCTTTAAGGACCCTAGCATGCCATACTTGTGTTGTTTAAATGATTTAGCATCATTTCTTACCTCATTTCAGTGCACTTAGTGTTCTTACACTTCCATGCTTTTTCACTCTTTAAGTGTTCTTGAGAGTTGCAACTTAGTGCCTTAATTGGTGAGCCAATTGGCATGCATGCTTGTATGTGTTTTCAGTACCTTCATTTTAGCATTATGGCCACTGTTTTGGGCATGACTAAGGTCTGTCCATTTCAGTTAAAGTCCATTGAGTATATGGTTTACATGTTGTTGCATGTTTGGTGTATTGCATATTGTTGCCCTTGTTGCATTGCATTGTGCATGCATGCATGCATTACATGGTGTTTAGAACCTTATGATTGCCTTGCATTGAGTATGCCATCTAGCTCTTAGCATTTAGCATTGTGTATGCCATGTTATACCTTGCATTGTGTATGCTAGGTTGCTAGTTGCATTGAGTATGCCATGTAGTTGCATGTTCGCATGCTAAGGTTCCATTACATAGCATTGTGCATGCCATATTTCTTGCTTGCATTGTGTTTGGAATAGGTGTTAGTCCAAACACGGGAAACGGGGGACGTTACATACTTAAAGTGATGAATCGTGCCTTAATTCCCAGTCGCCGACACTCTTGATCATACATGATAGAGTTCTAGGCCTTATATGTTGTGCATTCATTTTCATATTGAATTGCGCAACTTCGCCTCTCGGCCATCATGCATTGAAATGCGTGATTGGTGGCCCGAGGGTCGAGAACCTACACTCCCTTGAGTTCATGACATGATAGGGAGGGTGGTAGTGCACACATAGCTTGCAAATACATTGTCATGCCCTTTCTTGCTCTCTGTTGTAGCAAGTTGCATTTCAGCAGCAACAACTGGCCGGCCAGCCAGAAAAACTAGCTGGCTTACCACTTTTCTGGTTTTTCAACAACCAAAAGTGGTCGGCAGGTGTCTCG
>NW_021026751.1:83863-135912 GCF_004153795.1 Camellia sinensis
GTATATTTGGTTGCTCAAAACCATTATCAAGTAAATGGGAAATTGAAGCCAAACTGAGCTCTATAGAAATGGAGTTTTTGGTGAAAATTCCTTAAGGTTTGAATAAAGGCTTGTCCTACATCGGTTTGGTGGGAATAATTTTATGGGTTTATAAAGCTTGGGATTGTAACTTGGGGAGGACCCCAAGGGGCACCCAAAGTTTGTAGAATGGAGAGGTTATAGGCAAATTGGGCTTGACCCATTGGACCCAAAAATAAACACATGCACACCGCCGCTGTCCGGTTGGCCAGGCTGGGCTTGGGCGCGGGTGCGTAGTGTGGTTGGGCTTGTCTGGCCCAATACCTATCTTTTTGGGCCAAAAACATTTGAAATTTATTTTTCTAAAATTAAATTCTAATTTTTTGGAATTTGAATTTTGAAAATTGAATTAAAAAATGGACTCCGTTTTTTTCTCCCCACCCGGATAGATTCAAATCTGTGCAATACGATTTTTATCTGTTCAAAATTTGAACCCAACAGATTTAAATCTGTTTAATTCAAAACCGAACATGTTTCATACCTGTTCAAAACAGGTTTGCACCTGTTTAATTCAAAACCAATACCCACCACTGCATCTATAAATAGGCAGCCCTCATTTGGTCTTTCATTCAATATTTTCGTCCCTAATAATTCTGCTATTATTCTTTTCATATTGCTGCATTAGTTTTCTGTGAGAAATAGTATATACACTTAGTGTGTTCGTCGTACGAATAAATTGTATTGCTGCATTTATTCGTTGATTGATCATTTTATCTTGGGAGATAGACATCCGCATTCAGAAAGTATCGTGGAGATGACGAATTTGTCTTAAGGACACAATATCAAACACTGGACTTGATCAGAATATTATTTAAGAAATTAATCAAGTAAGTTGATAATTTATTTTCTGTTTTATTTATTTATTTAAATCATATTTTGATTTTGTTTTTGTAACAAAATAAAAATCTATTTTTATTTATTTTATTTTATGTTTCTGGTTTGATTTTTGTAATCAAACAAATTCTCTCATTTTCTTTATTTCTTATATATTCTATTTGTTGTTAAGTACACAGAATTTATTTTTCAAATACAGTAAAGATTGTCCATCATATATATATATATATATATAGGGCGTAGCCTGCACTGTCAACGTGACAGTGTAGGCACAGAGATTGACAGCCCAATTATTTCAAAGAGTAAATGACAATTTTGTCCCTTCAAATTTATTTTTTTAAAAAATGATGTTAGGGAGAAATTTGTCATTTCAATCTTAAACATCATTTCAAACACATTTCTTAATACACAATCTAAATAAAAATCTATCATATTTTCCCAAATATAAAAATTAAAATAGTCTATTAAAATAGTCAAAAAAATAAAAAAATTTAAAAAATAACAACTTTTCAAACACTGACTAAAATTGTTTTGCTATTATTGGTATTATCTAGCTAAAAGTTATAATCTAGCTAAAAGTTATAAGAAAACAGATGTGGCATGATCTTTGCAGGGGGAGTACAGCTTGGAGAATATAAAATTTGAAAGCAAAAAACAAATGGATTATGACAGTTTGACAACATGTGTGTTGTTTGATAGTTAAATGATCAGAGACTTTACAATGAGGAGTCTATGGCTCAACTATACTCTTTGGAGCCATTGCCTCCATTTTACTGATGCAAGCCATGTGCTGGCTGTTTCCTTTTTGCAACTTAACATATGCTCTTTCATGGTCCCACATAGTGCTCTCTGTTTGTATGTCTGCATAAAAATTTTTGTTTTATTTTCATAAGCAAGTTTATTATTGAATCAGGGCTTTTGCTTTATTGATTGTGTAATATTTTTTTGTGGTGGTGTGAGATTTTAAATTCTTTTACAAAAAAGAGTTGGATATTTTTTGTAGTGATGGCTTACTGTTCTCTCATTATTGCATTTGTATGTAGCTAGTAGTGGTTGTTGGGCTTAATATATTAGTTGTGTTAAATTTTGTTAAGTTTTTAACTATTGTAGATTTGTAATCTATTTGATGATATAAATATTTTTCGTATTTAAAACTATTGATTGATTATAAAAAAAAGTTTATTTCTGTGTTTGGTGTAAATTTTTTGTGTGTTTAAATTTCATATAATTGAAGTGAATTATGTCCTATTAATTAACAAAATATATGACTGTAAGTGTTGGTGCACATATATTTTTTTTTCTCAATTCACCAAATTTGGAAGAAGAAAAAGACAACAACAGAAATATCTTTTAATTGTATAGCATTTGCCTGATCATATTATAATCTATTAAGGGAGTGCCAAAAAAATGAATTTAGGCTGAGATTCAAATTTAATAGCCCTAAAGTTCACAAAACATGTCTCTTTCACTCTAAATAGGAAAATACCTCACAAGGTGGTTACATTAACCCATTTTTTAATGTATGGCCTAAAAATAGATATATAATAGACACGCCAACGCCAAACACCTAATTAAGCCATATTTGATTTAATAATTCTCAAAATAATTAATCACTTTCTATTTTCCTTAGGTTGGCGGGCACTGATTTTTATGAAAATAAAAATTAAATTACACTTTGCTCTCTTTACATTTTGTTAATTTTTTTTTATACTTAAAACATGAAGTATCTAAATGAAAAAATAGTTAAATATAAAGAGAGTAAAGTGTAATTTAGTTCGAAAATAAATGTATGATCTTAGCAGTGTACACCTAGGGGAAAAAAAAAACATTATTTTGTAGTATTAATGAGTGGTTGGAGTTGGCTTTTTATTAACTTTTTTAGCAAAAAAATTTTATACTTTTAGATTTTGCTTGACTATACGAACTGAAAAAATACTTTTTTAAATAAAATAAGGTAAAAAGAAAAAACAAAATTGTTTGGTACTTTTTTTTGTGTGTGACTTTTGTGTGTGTGTGTGTGTGTTTTATAATTCGCCTATGCAAGATTGACCTTAAAAGTAAAAAAATAAAAATATATAAAAAAATTTAACGTAATTTAAAACAAAAACAAAAAATGGGATTTCAAAGAATTTCATTCCTTTTCTTGCCCATTTTGAAATCCAATCTCTAACATAATTTGGTTCTAAACACACTGTAAACACCACTAACCTAATCTCATATTGAATGCCATCCCCATAAATGTAGGACACATCTAAATTTAGCTCCAAATTCACTCCCTCTGAATTATCCCCTCACCCTAATCTCACATCAAACCACCCACATCTCTCTCTCTCTCTCTCTCTCTCTCTCTCTCTCTCTTCGCGATCTAAACCCTAGGTGCACCGTCCTTCGCCATTGCCGCGGCCCTCCACTGTTATGATTTAAGGCCACCCACCTGAACTACTAGAAATTAAACACACAAAAAATGGACACAAGATTTACGTGATTCGGCCTCAATGCCTATGTCCACGGAGAGAATCGGAGATATCCACTAAAACAAATAGAGATTACACAGAGGAGGAGACACTCTAATTCAACTGACACACTCTCTACTACCTTATACTCTCTGGTTTTTCTCTCACTCTCACAGAGATATATACACTCTCTTGTATATCACTTGTGTTCTTCCTTTCTATTGCTCTATTCAACTCACAGTTCTCCCTATTTATACACAAACGGGAGAGCCAAAGATCATAATATGCTTGCCAACAACCAACTACCAAAATAAATGGCAAGCCATCCTAGGTTTGAAGAACTTCAGCAAATTTGTAGCCCAAATCTGTAGCAACTACGTTTTGACTTCCATGGCTAACTTCACAAAGTATGGAATGCTCAACACTAACCAATGTCAACAACGATGGCTACCTCTATCCACATGGGTGAACTCAACAAATCACCCCCTTAACCCATGTAGGGTGATCCACAATAGCACCCCCTGCCTTGAGTGCCCTGCACGCCCTCACTAGGTGCCATGCAAAGCTTACTTTGCAACTCTTTGCGATTGCATCTCTCCCTTCAATGTAGTCTTGGAGAGATTGCAATAGGTCTCTAATTCAGGAGCAAAATAAACTCTTTTCTTCCCTAGGACGTGCTTTGCTGTCTTGGTCTTTTTGCTCTGAGCTTTCTTCAAGATTGGCTGCAATGGCTCCCTTTTGTGCACCTCTGAATTGCCTCCATGCATTTTTGTACACTTTGGTTTCCATATCTGGTGAGCCCTATGTCTTTTCGGTGCATGTCTTGTACTTCTTTCCTGGTAAGTGACAGTAGCTTCTTCTTTCACAACCTCTTTAACAAGTCTGTATAGATTCCCCTCTAGTCGTCCATACAGCATCACCGTATCTCCATGGATAACTTTGAGATTTCCTTTACTAGAAGAGAAGTTGTAACCCTTCAAGTCTAGCATACTTACGAACATTAGATTCTTCTTTAACCTTGGTATGTGTCGGACTCTATCCAACGTGAAAATTTTTCCATCTTCCATTTGGAGCTGTATTGTTCCTATGCCACAAATCTTACTCACAGTGTTGTTAGCCACCCAAACAATACCTCCGTTCTTCGCTTGGTAAGTGGAAAAAAGTTTCCTGTCCATGTATATATGGTATGTACTTTCAGAATCTAAAATCCAATCAGGTTTTGTCATACTCGATGAAACTGTGAATGCATACTCATCTTTAGCATTCACTATAGCTGCGACATTTGATGAGCTTGCATGTTCCTTGTTTGGTTTGTCCTCATTGAGCTTTGCACAATCTTTGATGAGGTGATCCTCTTGATCATAATAATAACACTTTCTTCTATAGCCTGGCCTTGATTGCGAACGTCCTTTTGATTTGGATCTACCCCGTCTCTCATTGGACCTGTCTTTGCGTCGATCATCTTCTGATGCAACCATGGCATTTCCTTCTGGGTGTTTGTCCCTTTCCCCATTTTTTCATCGCTTCATGAAAAAAAAGTGTAGTAACCACCTCATCCGGTCCAAGAGTATCTTTCCTATACATTAGATGCTCATATGATGATGGTAAGGAGACCAACAAGATAATAGCCTTATCTTCCTCGTCGATATTCACCCCAATAGACTCTAACTCCATTGTGAGCCCGTTGAACTGGTCAAGATGTTTTGTAAGGTTCGCTCCTTTTGTCATTTGAAGTGCGTGCAACTGCTTCTTCAAAGACAATCGATTTGTCAAGGGCTATGACTTGTACGTCAATTCCAAGCTGCCTCCTGGCGCACCTTCCAAGCCGCCTCCTGGTGCACTCAGTCATTTGTTGCCATCATCGTTTAGCACCATGTCATAAGTTATGTGTGTGCCACGCTTGCGGGTTCAACATCCAGTCTCTACAATGGTCCGGTATGACCCTGTAAACTGTCCCAACATTGATTTCGATTAGTTGCTACATCGGTCCAGCATGACCCCTTTAAATTGTCCAGGCATTAGTTCCAGCCAGTTCCTACAATAGTCTGACACGACCATAAACTGTCTCTCGGCATTAGTTCCAGCCAGTTTCTATATCGGTCCGGCTCGACCTTAAATTGTCCTGGCATTAGTTTCAGCTAGTTCCTACAATGGCCCGACACGACCATAAATTGTCTCTCGACTTTAGTTCTGGTCTATGATCTATTTCAAGCGCCCTTTGCGCTCCCGTTTAGATTTTGCAATCTATTTGCCTTTTATTTTATTTAGTTATATTTCATGTTTTAGTTTCTCTCTCTAAACTCAAGATGTTTATCCTCCTTGAGTTTGAGGGGGAATGTTAATGTATATTAGGTATTGATTTCCTAGATATATTAGGCATTGCCATTGTTAGGTATCTTATAGGATACTCTCTCTCATAGTTAGATTTCTAGGATACAACAGTGTTACTCACTGGGCTCTAGCTCATTGTTTACTATATATATGTAGGTGATTGAGCACTGGATCAAAGCTAGTGGCGACGACCCGAACCCTTGTTTTGTCAAGCCAGCTATTATGCCTCATCGTGAGGTTCCAAATCAACATGTGTCAAGGCTTTTCGGGTGATTCAAATTCACCCTTTTGATGTTGCTAAGTGAAAAGACTGTTTTATGACTTTTGTTAACACTGTTTTGATAATGGGATTTAATTCCCTAACTTGTGTTTTGTCTTGTATATATGTGTTTTATGGGCATAAGTGTTTGTGGATATAACTATGTATATGAAAGTTTATTTCCATTTAGGTCCTCACAGCTTAGTGGGCGATGTATGTTATTATTGATTAGCTTCCACCAGCCATGTTATATTGTATTATTGTTATTGTTGTTAAACAGGCCTTCGGTAATCACGGATTACTAGCCGGTTACAATGCTAAACCTATAGGAACGGGTTTGGCTCGTGACAGAGTGGTATCAGAGCACGAGTTCTACTACACACACGCATCCAAATGAGTTATAGGATGCCCTAGAAAAGAAAGTAGGGTATTACATCTGCATGTGTGAGTGTGTGTGTACTTGTTATGTAATAAGAAAATGTGAATGTGTAAATTTTGTGAACATATTTGAAAATGGAATTGAAATCTATGAGAACCATCCTCCTATAATGATTGTCACCTATGTTTATAGCTAGACAATGAAAAAAAAAAAAAAAAAACAAGAACTGTAAATGAATCTGAACCTTTTGATGTTCGAATTGACCGACTAGAAAGAATGAACAGTGAAAACTTTAACTGAAACATGGAACAATTTACGCCGATTATGTGTTTTGTTGTTGAGTGTTGTTGGAGGGCTATTAACAAACTAGTATACTTGTGAACATACTGAAACTGAAGGAATGGACTTTGATTTTGAATACTCTTGAGAATAAGGAATGGAATTTATGAATTTGAGAATTTATCGGATTTTGTCATCACAGTGTGTGTGTGTAGGTGTTTCTTAAGATGAATTTCGGACAAGTATTGTTCATGGTTGACTGATAATTGTTTATGGGGATTTGTGATCACAACCGTGTTTAATATCATTTGCTTATAAGGAATGGTTAAACAGCATGAATGACTCCACCTATCATGAATTATTCATTTGTGTGACACCCGTGGGAAAAATGTAACTATTGACTGGTTCTGAATTGCATGTGAACGAACTAAATGACTGGTAATCTGATAATCTACTGTGAGAAAAAAAAAATCCTGACGGTGCTATAGTATTGACTCGTGATTGGAAAATCTTTTCTATGACATGTTTCCGTGTATATATTCAAATTTTGTTGGATTAGTTTCTTACACCGTACTTAGATACTGCAATATGAACTATTGTGCATGATGTGTTAAACTATGCTGAAATGAGTGGACAAGGAAACATCCTATAATCGATTGTGTTATGGGAATGCCATGTATGTCTAGGACTATGACTTTTGTGAAATTTTTATGATGGGTTAATGATCTTTATTGTGAATTGTTTGTGGAATCTTTGATATGAAGTGAACGTATCTTCTAGTAAATGCATATATAGATTAATTGATGTGTATGAACCCTGGCTTTGAGCTATGAGATCAAATGATAAAAAACTGCTTAGTGTGGACAGTAAGGTTGGGAATTTATTTGTTACAGTAATGAACTACGACCTTAGCTTATGGAATCCGATTGGACACTGCTATCGATTCACTTAATGGAAATTATGTTACAGTAAATGACACTATCGTAATCTGCTTATGCCAAGTGACTAAATTGCATGAATTATTGGTGTGTGTAAGACATTCGGGACATATCTAACTATACTACTTTATGAAAGTGAAATTATGGAAAAGATTAAAAAACTTCACTCGTTTGTCTGTTGAATGACTGTGATCTTGAGTTTTGAATCTGGAAAAATATGGTTGATCTTGTGTGCTACAATGGAAAATTGGAATGTTAAATAGGACTAAAACTGATTAAAATAAAATGCTTCTCAAGGGAGGAACTGCATTTACCCCGGGAAACATCTAGCATATGACTGCTTATGATTTTGAATATGATTTTGAAACTGATATAATTTGAATTTGGTTTCTGACTTTACATGCAGACATGTATGTACATCTGTGCTTGAAATGAATGTTATATTACTAATTCCTATTGAACAAACTATGGATTTGTGATTATGTGATCTGTTTGTGATCTGGTCAAACACCTTGACAAGTGAATCGTCTAACCTGCATAACTGTGAACCTATACGCCTACATGTGAGCCATATATGGAAACTGCTATACTGAAGGTACTGACTAGACATGACCTATTGATACGACTTTGACATGATTTTGATATATTTGTGAGAACTGGTGGCCTTAAAACTGTTGTGAAACTGCCAACTGTCTATTTTTGGAATAAAACTTTGATTGAGATTGACGGGATAGACCTGCTATCTAATTTGACTTGATAAGATCACTACTTGATTTGATATGATTCAGGCTTTATTTGATTTGAGGTAAAAGGGGTTTATCTGGGTTTATTTCATTACAAGGGTTTATGAACTGTTTATAATGAACGATTAGATTGTACAGCAAAGAGAGATTGAATTGCCTGACTGTTTACTGTATGCCAAAAAAAAAAAAAAAAAAAAAGGGAGGTCGCATGTGAACTGCTAACAGTAGTAAACTCGGTTTCATAGTGGGAGATTCTGAATTGTATTTGACCACTATGCTGAGGGAATGGTGAAAACTTGAATCTGCTTTGGGTATCACTTTAATGACAAGTCTGTATGTAGACTATCAATAACAAATTACCGTGATTACAAGTACTATTGGAAGATTTACCTTCGATTGTGAAAAAGATCAGAATGATTTCTTATTTTTCACATTCAATAACAACTTGGTTACAAGTATTTATACAAGTGGTTAAGAGTTTGTTATAACAAACTCTTAACTAACTATATCTACCTCTCTGTAACTAACTATATCTAAAAGTCTAAGCTAACCAATTCCACGAGTTCTGTTATCATTAGTATGAGGAAGTTTAATCTGCTGCTGCTGTTGTGAGCTTGGGCTGGAGTGCTGCTCTCTGGAGTGAGCTCTGGAACTTACACTTTTATCATTCCCCTGCAAACAGATGGGGCGTGGAAGCACCAGAAGTTTGTCTTTGAGATAGTGAAATCTGGCTGAAGTTAAAGGTTTAGTGAAGATATTAGCGACCTGGTCAGTGGTAGGAATGTAAGCAAGAGAAAGGTGCTTGGAGGCAACACGCTCACGAATAAAATGACAGTCCACTTCTATATGCTTCGAACGGGAGTGGAAAACAGGGTTAGAAGCCAAGGCCATGGCAGAAATGTTATCACACCAAAGGATAGAAAGTGTAGAAAAAGAAATACAAAGATCCTTGAGCAACTGTTGTAACCAGACAAGTTCAGCAGTGGTGGAAGCCATGGACCGATATTCAGCTTCAGTAGATGAGCGAGAAACTGTTGGCTGCTTTTTAGCAGACCAAGAGATGAGGTTGGGTCCTAAAAACACACAAAACCCAGAAGTAGACCTGCGATCCAGAGAATCTCCAGCCCAATTAGCATCGGTAAAGGCATGAAGAGTAAAGGGCCCAGGAGTAAAGCGAAGACCATGAGTGAGGGTGCCTTTTACATAGCGAAGAATGCGTTTAACCAGGGCAAAATGTGCAATGGTGGGTGCATGCATATGCTGGCAAGCATGATTGACTACCAATGAAATGTCTGGGCGAGTGATGGTCAAGTACTGAAGAGCACCAACTAGACTCCTGTAAAGCTGGGGCTGAGAGTAAGGGAGATCATCGGAAGTGGAGGAGGAAGGCTTAATGGCCATAGGTGTTGAACAAGCATGTGATGGAGCAAAGACTGAATAACAGAAGAATCACTACCAGTAACTAAAATGTCATCCACATAGATAAGCAAGATGGTGAGATGAGCAGAAGTCTGGCGGATGAACAGAGAGGAGTCGGAGTGACTGTGATGAAACCCTTGAGTAATGAGAAAGGATGAGAAAGTCGAATACCAAGCTCGAGGAGCTTGTTTGAGCCCATACAAGGCTTTTTGAAGTTTGCAGACATGTGTAGGAGTAGAGGCATTAATGAAACCTTGAGGCTGGGTCATGTAAACTTCTTCATCCAACTTGACATGGAGAAAAGCATTTGAAATGTCTAACTGCTTGAGAACCCAATTCCGCTGCAACACAAGGCATAATAAGATCCGGATGGTTGGTTGCTTAGCGACAGGACTGAAGGTGTCCTGATAATCAACACCTTCTTGTTGGAGGTAGCCCTTGGCGACCAAACGAGCCTTGTATCGAGCGATAGTGCCATCAGAATTTTTCTTAATCCGGAAAACCCATTTGCAACCAATTGCGGTTTTATTAGAAGGTAAGGGAACTAAAGTCCATGTGCGTTGCTGCTGAAGGGCCTGAAATTCGGCATTCATTGCTGCAGTCCAAAGGGGAGACAATAAAGCCTGATGAGTAGAGAGAGGCTCAGTAGTAGAGAGATCAAGAGAAGAGGAGGTAGTAAGGTGACAAGCTTTGGACCGAGTGATCATGGGGTGAGTATTGAGAGGAGCAGTAGGTGAAGAAAGAGGAAGATGAATAGCAATGGAATCAATGGGAATAGGAGAAGAATGGAGAGAAGAGGAACTAAGAGGAGAAGCATGAGGAGGTACAGAAGGAGAAGAATATGATGGGTGCGAACTAGTGGAAGTGAAGGTAGGAGGAGGTACAGAGAATGAAGGAACTGAAACGGAGGAAACAGGAGAAGAAGTAGGAGAAGGAGCAATAGGAGCAGGAGAAATAGAACCAGGAGTGAAGAAAGATTGAAGAGAAGGTAAGCTAGAAGAAGTGGAGGAAAGAGCAGTGAATGGAAAATAGGATTCATTAAAAGTGACATGTCTAGAGATATAGATCTTGCCTGAGATAGGGTCCAAACACTGGTAACCTTTGATAGTAGAGTGGTAGCCTAGAAACACGCATGGGGTGGATCGAGGAGCCAATTTGTGAGCTACGTAAGGCCGAAGCCAAGGAAAACACTGACAACCAAAAACTTTAAGGAATGTATAATCAGGTAAAGTGTGAAAGAGCAATTCAAAGGGAGATTTATGACCAAGAGACAAACTAGGCAACCTGTTAATAAGAAAGACTGCAGTAGCCATAGCTTCAAACCAAAATTGAAGAGGAACAGAGGACTGATATAACAAAGCAATTGCAGTTTCAGTAATGTGTTGATGCTTGCGCTCAGCCACTCCGTTTTGTTCAGGAGTATAAGAACAGGTAAGATGATGAAGAATGCCATTAGTAACAAGATAATCATGCATTTGTTTATTAACAAACTCAGTGCCATTATCTGTTCGTAAAATTTTTAATGAAGTAGAAAACTGATTTTCAGCATAAGTTTTGAAGTGTAAGAAAGTGGAGAATACTTCACTTTTAGCATGAAGAGGATAGATCCATGTAAATTTGGTAAAGTCATCCACAAACAACAAGTAGTATTTGTAACTAGTAGATGATGAATTAAAAGGCCCCCATACATCACAGTGAACAAGGGAAAAGGGTTGGCTAGCAGTAGTACTAGACAATTTAAAAGGTAACCTGTGAACTTTAGCAACATTACATGGAGTACAAACAAAGTTCTTGGACTCTTTATTTCGAAAAACATGAGGTAGATGCTTAGCAACATGATGAAATTTCAAAGGAGATGGATGACCAAGTCTCTGATGCCAAACTGGTAGAGAGACTTGTGACTGAATAATATGAGCCTGAGAGAAAGAGGAAGATGGTGATGCACCAAAATGATATAAGCCATTCACTGTAGGACCTTTATGAAGAATTTGTCTCGTATGTTTGTCCTGAATAAAATATGAATCAGCATCAAAAGTAACTGAACAATTATTGTCTTTGGCCAATTGATGAACAGATAGTAAATTTGAAGAAATATGTGGTGAATGAAGAAGATGATTGAGACGAAAAGAGCAGTGGGGAGTAGGTAATAAACCCTTACCAATGTGTTGGATTGGAACAGTTTGACCATTACCTACAGTGACTTGATCTTGACCTTGATATGGTTGATACAGATGAAGATTTGCAAGATCATTAGTGATGTGGTTTGTAGCTGCAGAATCAATGTACCAAGGAGTAGACGAAGCAGAGAAGGAAGTGGTTGGTGCACTGGTAACAGAATATGCATGTGGTTGAGACACACCGTGAGGTGAAGATTGAGAGGAAGAATTGGAATTGAGAGGTTGAAAGTTAGGATCCATTCTCCACCAACAGTCAAAGGCACTATGATTATAACCTCCACAGATCTGACAACCATTGTTGTTAGTGGAAGTAGACCTTCCCCTGTGAGGCTTATAAAACCGTCCGCCTCTGTTTCGCCCTCCTCTATAACCACGAAATTGACCCCGACCTCTGTAACTAGAAGGATTAGTAAAATGTGATTTCGAATATTGAGGAGAGGACTGTGAAATCTCAGAACCTTTGGTTGCAGCATAAGCTACTGGAGAAGCAGAAACAACAAGTCTGGCTTTGTTTTCAACATGAATTTCTTCAGAACTCAAGAGTGAACACAGATCATCCATTGTAATGGATTCCACTCGAGCACGTATGGTTGTTTTAAGTGCATCATACTACTCTGGTAAGCCATTCAGAGTTAAGAGTACAAGATCTTCATCGTCAATTGTTGATGAAGCAAGCCGAAGCTGGTCAGAGATCTCTTTGATTTGAGTCAGGTATTCAGTCATGGTAAATCCTTTTTTCGTAACAGACTGCAATTTATTCTTTAATTGATGAATATGCGAACGAGAGAGAGATGTGTATCGCTTTTCCAGAGCATGCCAAACTTCAAAGCAGTGTTGATATTGAATCACTGAAGCATATACAGGTGATGACAGTGTAGCAGTGAGAAAACTGAGTAGATGAGCATCCATTGTCTTCCATTGAAGAAATTCTGGATTAGCTTCAGTTTTTCCAGATGAATCAAGAACTTCAGAGTTTGGACAAGCTTTCAGTCCAAGAACAAAGTCAAGAAGATCAGTTGCTCTTAAGATATTTTGAACTTGATTTTTCCAAATCAGAAAATTTGCAGAATCTAACTTGACAGTTATGAAGGAATTGAAATTTGAAAGTAGAAGAGTAAGGTTTTGTGGAATGAAGAATTTTCCATTGAAGCACTTTGATGCTCGTGAGAGCTCATGGCTCTGATACCATGAAAAAGATCAGAATGATCTCTTATTTTTCACATTCAATAACAACTTGGTTACAAGTATTTATACAAGTGGTTAAGAGTTTGTTATAACAAACTCTTAACTAACTATATCTACCTCTCTGTAACTAACTATATCTAAAAGTCTAAGCTAACCAATTCCACGAGTTCTGTTATCATTAGTATGAGGAAGTTTAATCTGCTGCTGCTGTTGTGAGCTTGGGCTGGAGTGCTGCTCTCTGGAGTGAGCTCTGGAACTTACACTTTTATCAGATTGATTGAAAATATATGTGTTATAGATGAACTGAATTGTTTCTATTTTACCATGATTTAGACCTGAAACTATCAGAACTATATTGATCATGGACATTACTTGAGAAGGAAAAATTTTGAACACCTGAAAATATATGAGTTCGATATGTTTTGGGCTTAATTACCTCAGTATCACATTTGTCAGAACTTACTATACGAATTTATTAACTATTCTTGGTGACTACCAGATAATGTCAGAAGTTATAAAAGGAACTGGTTGCTTAAGTATTATCAACTTTTGGGAGTCATGTTATGAGAATATATGAACTATGTGTGATATGTGATTACTTGTGTCCGTATTACCGTTACTATCAAGAGACTATTTGGTTAAGAGAATAATTGCTACCGTGTTATGTTGACAACAACCTAGTTTGGTTGTAAATCCTAATTACTGGGAGTATAAGAATTTTATATGTGCTATAACTGAGTATTTTAGTGTTATATTGACTGTCACGGAATTGAAACATGAATCTGCTTTATAATTCTGGTGACTCTTGAATGACTGTGCTTGATCGACTAAGCGCATAGTTTCTTCTGGGTTATCGCAGTTTATTGTTGATTCTATGGGAGGATATAAATTATTGCTTTGATATTACCGTAACTATTAAGTCAGTCCATGGTTCCCTTGTGTTACGGTACTTAGAATTTCATGCTATGGGACTTGATGACAACAAACTAAATTGTTTGTAAATCCTGATTTCTATGTCCTGTGTTTAACTCTGTATAGGTGTGTCACGCAATTATATCTGTGGGAAATGAGACTTGTGCCTATTATGTGATTGATTACTTTGAAGTGGCATTCGCTACCGTGGGATTAAGTTATGGGTGTGTCATGTATATTAATGACTTCTGAGTAACTATGATGGATCATTGATTTTGATTCCCGAATTGACTTGTGAACTGTTGACTGACTAAGAAATGAAGTCGAACATTTGTGACAAGTGTTGAGTGGGGAAAATGAACGATGATATGAGACCGGGATATCTGATCGAGACTTGATACAAGGCAAGGTAAGTTTGGAGGGCCAAACTTCTTAAGGTGGGGAGACTATAACACCCCAAAAATGCAAATCATAATTATCTGGATTACCCATGTGTTAATTGCGGGCTATATGATTTAATTTGTCTATATCTGTCCAAATTGAGAAATTATCCGTTGAGAATACAACTTTGAAACTGAAATTGAAGGTTGAAATGGGTTCAGAAACTGAAATGGAGTACATGGATATATTAATTAGAATTTTTAGAATCATCTGGGAAGTTTAATTAAAAATTGATTTTGTCTGATTTGTAAAGTCATGTTTGACTCTTATTACTTGTATTGAGTTTAGAGATGGATAATTAGAGCCTAATTCACACTAGTGGAATTAAATTTAGTGTAATTGAGGTCATAATATGCTCAAAATTAATTTAATTAAAGTGAATTTGTTATAATTTAATTCAAGTAATTAATTAGCCAAAAATGTACTTAAGTATATAGAATAGGACTTGTTTTTCTACTCACCCATTTAATAAGAAATATGAGAGGTAGTGGGCATTGTTGAGCCACATGTAAAGAGAGAGAGAGAGAGAGAGAGAGAGAGAGAGAGAGAGAGAGACTTCCAGGGAGGGAATTCAAGAAAGTGGAGGAGAAACAAAAGAATTAAGGGAAATTAGGCTTGCTATTCACAAATCAACCCTCTAAGGTAAGAATTTTCTTCTAATTTCTTGAAATTGAGATGTTACACTCATGAATTTATGGAATTTAAGTTTAATTAAGAAGGAATCAAGCCTAATTATTGTTTTTATGGAGTAAAATGAAGTAGAATATATGAATGAACAAGATAAGGAAGAAATTGTAAGGATTGAGCTCATATTATGTACATGCATGGTAGATTTGAAGAATTTAGTTCAATATTTTGACATGCAGGTTTCATTTCGTGAAATTCTTGTTTAACCACTTATTTTCTTACATGATTTCTATGGCTCCTAAGGATTTCAAAAGAACTTCCTCATGGATTTTTAAGTTGAAGCATCTAACTATATATTTTATGTTTTTACAATTTGATTGAAGTTTTGGGCTTTCAATTAGCAAATTGGGTTTGTTTTTGAAGTTGGAAATTCATGTCCGTATTTTAAAGTTTTCTTGCATGGCTTAAAGAATTTTCCATGAAAGATGAATTTGGAACTCAAACAATATATGTTCTATGATTTTATACTTTAATTAAAGTTTGTGCTCTTTGAATTGAAAATTTGGGTTTTATTTTGTAATTATGATTTTTATACTAGATATGCTTGAGTCCAAGAAATTTGATCATCTCATGGACAAATTAGTTTCATACACATGATCTTTTACTTGGTCTCGCATAATTTCAAAGAAATTCTCATTTAAAAGCTTAAATTGAAGCTTGAACATACATTTTATGATTTATAATTGCTTTACATATTTTCGGTTATAAATTGAACAATTGAATTTGGTTATAAACTTATGGGTTGTATTTGATAATTGAAAATTAAAGTTCAAGCTTATTTTTGTGGATTTTGGGATTGAATTATACAAAAAAAGAATGAAAGTTAGAACTGAACGAGAGAAACCAAATAGAAATCAAGTAATCGAATTGAATAGAATTGTAAGAGTACGAATGTAATTGAATTGTTGTGCTTGAATTTATTTGTTTAGGTCGGATGCTGCATTGTAGTGCAACTTTAGCACGTATTTTGAGGAGCCCACTGTGAGTAACACTGTTGTAAAGCTATGTTCCCTTATAATTATTTTCTGATTGATAAAAATGTATTGTTTCACTGAAATGATAATGTTTATTGATGAATGGTTGTCCTATTTTGCGGAACTGTACTTGTGGCATCCATAACATATTGCTATTGTTATTGTTACAAATATCTTTGTCAGTTCCAGTTCTTGGAACTATTGTTATTGTATTGATAGCGATCAAGTGATCGTTCAGTCTTTAAGACCTATTGATTGTTCTGCTATGGGATGTACCACGTATGATTATTATGAATCGAAATGATTGATATGATATGAAACATTGATTGAGAAATTGATTTATGGATGAATTGACTGTTTCAATTATTGTAAGGACATCATTTATAACTCCTTTACACAGTTGTTATTCACTGGGCTCTAGCTCATTGTTTATTATATATATATATAGGTGATCGAGCACCGAATCAGAGTTAGCGACGTCGACCCGAATCTTGTTTTGTCAAGCCAACCATTGTGCCTCACCACGAGGTTCCGAACCAATATGTGTCAAAGCTTGGGTGGCTCGAATTCACCCTTTTGATTTGTAATTAAGGATTACGTGTGTTTTATGACTTTTGTTACTACTATTTTGGCAATGGGATTTAATTCCCTATCTCATGTTTTGTTTTGTCTATAAGTGAATGGTGGGCTTAAGTGTTATGCATATACAAGTATAAAAAAGATTATTTTGTTCACTTAAGTCCTCACAACTCATTGGACGATATATTCTATTATTGATTGGCTTTCGCCAACCCCTTTTTATTGCATTATTGTCATTGTTGATAAGAAGGTCTTTGGTAATCACGGATTACTGGCCGGTTACAATGCTAAACCCATAGGGACCGGTTTGGGTCGTGACACATTTGCATTGGTGCGCCTAAGTCACTGTGTTTGTTATCTGCTATTCCTGGACGGTTTGCCAAAGGCTTGCTTGGAAAAGCTTGCCAAAAAGCTGACCGGTCGCGGGCTCTGCCACGATGGGAGCACAACCCTTAGATCTGGATTACCGCTGTACCGTTTGATCCTCCTTTCACTTCTCAGTGTTAGGTGTGAGAGGTATATTAGGTTGTCTTGTTGAGGTACCTTTTTTGACCAATCGACCAAGTTGCATATCGAAAGCTATAGAGACTGTTCCAAACTAGGACAGGTTGTTCACCCGAATACAGGAATGTGTGAAACCACTTTGCTTGAATAGCGAACCCTAGCTCATGAAGAAACTAGAACAGGGTAACCTTACCCCCCTCATAGGGGTGTTTTGGCTCTCACTTAACTGGTATGTGCTTTACAGTGAAACTATACAGGAATGTGCATATTAGTTGCAAGTTTGGTATCTGATTTTGGGGCAGAATTCAGTAAAGAGTACAGTCATTCAGCTGTGATCATATATGTTCTAGTGAAACCAGGCTGAGGTGTTGTCTGTTTTCTCTTTTGTTAGGTAGTCCTAGAACTATAGCTTCAAAAGGCTCTGATATCCCCTGGGTACTCTGGACTAGTGTTAATAGACTTTATTAGACCAGAAGTTTAGTTCAAGGGCAACCAGTGTTTCCTTCACCGGTGGCAAGGCAAAGAAGGGCCAAATAGGGCTCACGGGTTCCACTGATCCGACAGTCACCAGTTAGATCACCTTTGTTCAACTCAGCAGACCTGTGATGGCACAGAGTCTAGAAGAAGTTGTGGCCATGATAGCGGCGTTAAACCAGGGAATTGCCATACAGGATGAGACTAATGCTAAAATGCAATGCCTATCTGGGGCACCTACCACACATCCAGTCTCAGGCCCCCAGCCGAACTTTGATCCACCTTCGCCAACTGAAGTTTTGCAAGGTCTAGATCCCTGAGAAGGGTTGGCTCAAGCTCGAGTTTTCAGACCCTCGGTGTAGCCTAATGAGGGGCTTTATCCCCTTGATGTTAATGACCTCGACCCAACCTTGGTAAAAATTGCTAAACTTGAGAAGCAATTCAAAAGGGCACAGGGAATTACCTCCATTCCCAACATTGAGGATGGGTACACCGAGGCTGTCGTAAGACTTCCAGATAGATTCAAAATGTCACACATTGACCATTTCAACGAATCTAGAGATCCTATGGTACATATCTAGCTTTTCTTGGATGTCCTGAAACCGATAGATTTGACTAAGCCTCATAAACTCTGTCTATATAGAATAACCTTGTCGGGTATAACAGCCACTTGGTACGCCAAGTTGGAGGATACAATGAAGCAGAACTAGGAAGAGTTGGCTGAGGCGTTTGTCAATCAATACTCTTCCAATACCCAACTTGAAATGACCATTCAAGATCTTGAAGCAACCCACCAGAATCCTGGAGAACCTTTTGTGGAATTTGTTGCAAGGTGGAGAGCAAAGGCAACACATATGACAGATCGCCCTTCTGAGAGGGACCAAGTGCAGATAGTAGTACAGAACCTTGAGCCTGATATGATGCAAAAGTTAATAGCTGCTCCACTATTCACTTTCAAAAATTTGCATGAATTAGGGGTTCAGATCGAGAGTGCATTTAACAGAGGGTTTATTCCCAGAACAAGTGAACCGACAAGGAGGGTGTTTTTCGAGAGTACCAGTGCTGGCAGTAGCACTATTCCCAGACCCACTGAAGTCAATACCATCACCATTAATCCCAAAACTACCAACCCTTTTGTCAATGCCAACCCACAAACAGCCGGCTCAACTCGAGCTCAAGGCAGAACTTTCACCCCCCTCTATAGGAGCCTAACTAGCGCACTAAAGGTCTTGATGGAAAGAGGGTATCTCAAAGCCCTTGATCCTCAACCTCTTCCTGACCCACTCCCTGCCAGACATAACCCTACCAAATACTATGTGTACCATCAACAGGGTAGTCATGGCACTGATCGTTGCTACCACCTTTGTCATGAGGTTCAGAATCTCATCGACAACCAGACGATAGCTCCATCTCAAAGCCCCAATGTTACCACTAACCCACATCCCATCCATGACCAAGTATCTTATCCACACCTTAACCTCATCCATACACTACCATCCACCTACAACCTCAGCATATATATGACCTCGTCCCATTTACCCAAGTCTGAGGTGTTCATTCCAGAAAGCAAGGACTTATGTATGATGAATGCACTCGAACCTCAATCATCTTTTATCCATGAACCCACTACTTCTGAGCTAATTAGCATGATTGAAGATCTTCAGAGAACTGAGGCAGATCTAGCCTTTGGGATTTTGGCTCCATCATCGACCATATCACATGCTAGACATTTCACACCAAAAGGCTCCCCAATCTTGGGATGAACTGCAATTGAAAATGGCCAACTAGAAGAGGTTATCTCAAGTCTGGGTGATGATATGTCGACAACAAATGGGTCTCGCTTTGATATAGCGACCGAATCCCTTGGCAAAGCTGAAGCAAGTCGCAAGAACAAGGTCGGGGCAAGTATTGATCCTTATGAACATCTTCAGTGGGCTATTGAGGCTTTGATGGTCAAAGGGCTAAACAAACAGCAAGTGTTTGCAGTTGTTGCAAACACTGTGGATAACACTTTTGTCACTCAGGTTGGGAGCATTTTGAATCAAGGGGCAAGCCAAAAAAAGGGATGTCGTACCAGAAACACCCATTTCAACTCCAATCCTACACTCGTAAGAAATCATCAACCCTAGTCAACACTTGCTGATCCCTCTGTCAAAACTGTCAGGACTGGTAACCGCACCTTCAATCCTCTTTACATGACCCTGTCCAAAGCTCTCCAAATCCTCATAGGACAAGGCCATCTCAAACCCCTTGACCCTTGACCTCTCCCAGATCCCCTTCCAGCTAGGCATCAAGCTGCTAAGTACTATGCCTTCCATTAACAAACTGGTCATGACACTGATGGTTGCTTTCGTCTTTGCCATGAAGTTCAAGATCTGATTGATAACAAGGTCATCACTCTGTCGGGTCCTACAAAGTCTATCAGCACTAGATCAATGAACTGGGGGGATAATGTGACTATGTGATCGAGGATGAACCACCTGTTGATGGTGCTCATTTTACTCCAGATGTGATGGATGGCACGCACTTTTTAGCACTTTGAAAATGCTATTTATTTTACTTTCAGACTTGGGAATTGAGTCAGTCATGTTGTTTTGAGTCAGTCTTGTTATGTTAAAGTCAGGTGATTTTGGGCGTGTTTACTCGGACATCACATCACTGTCTTGTTTTGTTTGTCTTTTTCACTCTTTGAGTCTATTTCTACCATGGAGCCAGTTGTGCTAGAAGATCTGAATGAAATGACAGTAATTTTCACCTACTACTCTGTGCCTTGAAATCATTGTGTGGAGAAGTGGTTTGGAAATACTCTTAGGATCCAATGGGATGCTCGAGATCCTCAGCTAATCACCTGAAAAAGAATGAACACTCCGGTCGGAGGTGCCGAAATTAGCACTCCGATGGTTAAGTCAGTGTATACTCTCTTAGTTACTTGTATCTTAAGTCAAATGTACTAATTCTCACATACCTCTTTCTGGCTGATGTTCTTCTATTTATATCTTTTCTTTCTTGGGCCTCGGGACTGGGCCCACTTTCAATTCGTCGTATAACTATTTACTCGGCTTCTTTTGTTGCAAACCGCTTTTCACTCGGCCGCTTGCTTAATTGGCTATTTGGCCGAATAAGGTAGGATTTGAATGTGCGAGACGGGGCCGAATACGATATATATATTTTGACTCTCCAGGTCCAATTATTCAGCCTCTTTAGGACTCCCAATATTCGGCCCCCACAATTGCCCCCCAAGCACTCCACTAACGACAGTTAGCTGGAGTGTTTGGTTTCGAACTCGAAAAGTTAGAGCCAAAATTCGGCGGCTAACCTCATTCCAACGCGGATGTCAGAGCACACACCTCTTGGCTATCATTTCAACTTCCTGCCCCTTCGTACGCTTCCATTTATTGTGATTTAAAATCTTATCATCTTTTCGAACACACACATTTTTGGATGCTTAGAGTTTTTGGACTGCCTTCCGACTCACCTCTACAACTTCCATTCATCCTTCATTGTCCTCTTCGTCTCTTGTAAGTCTTCTTCCTCTCTGCTTTGAATCCCTTTTCCTGGTTTGCCTTTAGTTTGGTACGCTGCTAGAGGATGACCGAAATGGCAAAGCATCTGAAAGACCTCCTCTCCACGAATCGAATCTCTGGCTTTCGACGCCATTTTTCTATCCCTGATGATGTCCGTCTGTTGCTTGTGACAGACGACACTCTCGATATGGAGAGGGATGATAAAAGCACAATCGTTTTCCCTCTCTTATCAATTGTAGAGGGCGGAATCCATTTCCCGCTTCATTCATTTCTTAGGGCTGTCCTTCGCTATTGGGGTCTAATCCCCTCTCAAACCAATGCCAATTTTTTTAGAATCGTAATGGGGATCATAGAGCTAAATCGTCGCCTTAGGATTAGCCTCGGCATACCTACTATTCGGCATTGTTCCGCCTTGGCAAAGTCTTCAGGTCGGCATGGACGCTATTTCCTTAGGGCTAAGGACACCGACCATCAACTAGTGACTATGCTTTCCAGCTCTGGAAAGCGAGTCGATGATGTTATGGTTGTTGTCCGAGGTAATTGGGAATTCAGCGAATGCGAGGATTGCCTTGATCTTATTCCTAGAAGGAGGGGCGAACCAGGTGGCCGTATAGTTTTTTGCGTCTATTTTTCTTATATTTATAAAGCTTCATTTTTGAGATCTCATGGTTTTGTTTGTATAGGAAACAATTTGAAGAAAGTCTTGACTTTAATCGACGACGCCGTTCTTTCAAAAATTAAAGTCGCGCTCAAATATTTTGGCCGTCCGAGTGTTCAGAGACAAGGGAGGGCGGCTCACATTCTCCTTCGCTACGAGCCGACATATACTACGTTTTCAACGGCAGAAAATATCCCAATTCCGAGGGGTGAAGAGTTTCTTACGGCTCTTATTTTGACCGACTTCAAAAACTTGCGGCAAGTTGGTTTCGAGGGGTCCAATTCGGAGCAGGTGGAAGTAGCTGAGGTAGACGAAGCCGAAGCCAAAGTAGATGAGGCTCTAAAGTTGGCCTTCGAGGCCGGCCTCAATTCTCACAACCCTCCCTCCACTTCGGGCCGAGGGGATCTTCCGTTTGATGACATTTTTACCAGTTTAGAAAACCTTCCCGGCGTATATCCCGAAGAGATGGCCGGGTTAAACCTCACACAACTCGCCAAGAAGAAAAACGCGGAAAGAATGGCCACGCGGCGAAGAGTAGAGGCCATTCAATCTGAAGTGCCACCTGCCACCGAAGCTCAGCCCTCCCTGCCTGTTATCGAGGATGAAACGGCCCAAAACCGAAGTGCCAAGTCCGAGGTGGTTGTGCAAGCCGATCAAGAGGCTAAGCAAAGGGTAGAGAAACATCTTGCCGAGGTTGAGGCCGGCTTAGAAGAAAATCGTGCCGACAAACGGCCGCATTTAAAGGAATCAGATGTGATTGTGCCTTTTGTCATTCAACCAAAGATAAAAAAACATGCTGATCTCCTCTAACGATTCGGCTATTAATGACCCAGCCGTCGTGCTCGGCATGGCTACGTCTGTCTCATTGTCGGCTGATAAGGTGGCTTTTTGGGCGGAACCGGATCTGCTGGCAATAGCATTAGCCGCTCAATCGGCTCTTCTGGTATATGTCTTGACCTTGTCTTTCCCTTTTATGCAAATATTGTTTTGGTTTTAATTTCTTGTTTTGCAGACGGTTGGGAGAATAGTCGAGAAGGGCCGTCACCAGCATGAGGGCCAAAGGAGCAGGGCCGATTTTCGAAGCTGCGAGGGCGAAGATGGAAAGTGCCAGGGCCAAGGCCGAGATGAAGAGGGTGAGAAATGCAAATCAACTGAGATTGGCCGCCGAGAATAGGGCAGACGCGAGCGAAGACACGCTCAAGTTAGCCTAAGAGGCGATTGCCAAACTGGAGACTGAATTAGAAGAATCAAAGAAGGCGAAAGAAGCAGCCGACTCGAAGGCTTCCAAGGCGTACGAGGCCGGGCAAAGCGCTGGTCCCACCAACTATGTGGAAGAAGTCCCCAAATTTGAAAATCGGGGATTGAAACACAGCTGGCTCAAAGCCCTTGTTGTTGCTAATGTGACATTGGCTATGCCGATTCCATACGAGCAAGTGGATGTTGAGCCGCTGAAGTCTGACTCCGAGGATTAATTAGGGTGACACTTGTTTTTGTTTAAGGATTTTGAATGTATTGTTGCAGCTTTTCTTTTAGTAGTTTTTATGTATTGCTACAGTTTAAGTTTTTTGCTAGGCACTTTCATGCGAACTTGTAGCTTTTGTTTAGTAGTTTTCACATGTAAAATGGCTACAATTTGTGCCCAATTTACTAATGAAAATTTCCTTTGTACTTTGCTATTATTTGTGCTTAATTTTGTTATTGATGAATGGCATTACTTTTCGCTACTTTGGATAAAACATTCCCGTACACTTGCCAATTAGATAGCTAAGCAGTTTAGTAATTTACCCTCGTCGAATAGCCGATCAGATAAATAATTCTGCCCTTGCCCCAGCCAATGTATGAACTCCAGAAGCCAAATATTGTTAGTTCATGGAGTGGCTGCGGCATAAATCGATCGGCATCGAGCTTAGATATTTGGCCGATCAGATTAATAAATCTGCCCTTGCCCCAACCAGTGCATGAGCTCCAGAAGCCAAATATTGTTAGTTCATGGAGTGGCTGCGGCATAAATCAATCGGCATTGGGTTTAGATACTTGGCCGATCAGATTAATAAATCTGCCCTTGCCCTAGCCAGTGCATGAGCTCCAGAAGCCGAATATTGTTAGTTCATGGAGTAATCCGATTGGCATCGACTTTTGAAGTTTAAAATTAATGAAGTCGCCTCGGGGGCGCTGCATGCATTAGGAATAAATGGGGTGGGTTCTTCGCGCCAGTGATTCCACTTATTGTGTTCAGACTCAATTTAAACCAACTTGTTGCGGAAGGTTAGATAGGTGCGAATGTCAAACAGATTGTTCTTCAACAGCAGAGGAGAAGGGCGAACATTGGCCGAGCTAGATACTGAAATGAATCGCAGCAGCGAGCCCACGCGCGCAGAAGGTAGGATGTCCAGGGAACGAGAAAAACGTCAACCCTCAAGTCATCGAAACAGATCACCCCGAAAAGAAAAATAGCAACGGGGAAGCTCCCTGCGACCGCGACCGAGAAATGAGCTTGATGCGACGCCGCGACCGTTGCGTTTTGCGATTTTTGTGGGGAATAAACCAATGACGGTGGCGGACTCCATTATTAACGACCCAGGTGTAGCAGTCGAGTTCGCTCGATAGATTTTTCCACCGGAAGTCTAGCAGTCGATGGTTAGTCGACAGGATTTTGAAGTATTTCGAGAGGGCATCCATGGGGTGGTGAAATGGCTGTATACCGCTTATGAAGTTGGCATGCGCCTGGGCGCCGCCCGACGAGAAATAGAGAAGAAAGACGAACGAATTCGAAGTTTGGAGGCTTGTGTGGATAAGGCTGAGCGTGAGCTTACGGAGCTCAGGAAGGCTCAAACCACCGAGTAGCGTGCGGCAGGTCAATCTAACCCGGCCGTGGAGGAGAGAGTGACCCAACGGCTGTTAAGTCACGTGATTTTCGATCGAGATACGGCAAGCATGTTTGCCGTGGAAAATGAAAGGACCATGGGTTATGAAAAAGGCTTCCACGACAGCCGGAAAGTCGGGATAGACAAGACCAAAGAGAAAATCGCAGAGGAGGTCTACCGACGCGAGAACTGGGGCTTCAAGCACGGGTGGATTAAGGCTCTCCAAGCCTCAGAGGCACTCCAAGGAGCAGGAGTTGAATCGGCATCACCATTATATCAACGTCATCACTTTCCTTTTGACGCTTTCGAAATTGAGAAGAGCGATGATGAGGGCGATGCTGAATAGTATTGAATATATATAGCGATCCCGGTATTCCCTGTTATTGTTTAACTGTAATCCGGACTCGGTTCCGTAGATTTGTTGTTGTCTTATCCTCTTTTCTATCCCTTACTCTTTATCTTAGAGTTTTGGGTTGTGTTGGACTTGCTGGGAATAAGTTGGTTATGTTTTAAAGCTTAGAATTTTTGCCCAGGCTTTGGTCTCTCCACTCGAGCGGTGATTTGACGCTCGAGCGGGTTTTTGTTGTTGCCTTTCCGCTCGAGCAGTAGTTGGGACGCTCGAGCGTGAATTTCCTTCTCTCAGCATTTTGGACGTCTGCAGAAAATTCTGGGAGAGTGCATCCGGTGCTCGAGCGGATCTTTGGACGCTCGAGCGTGAACCTGTGTCTGACGCTCGAGCGGGGTGTTGTACGCTCGAGCGGACCTGTTTTTATATCAGTCCGTGAAATCACCTTTTTGATCACTTTTTGATTTCCTTTCTCTCTCTTACTTTTTCAAAACCTCCATTGGAGAGCACCTCACTCTAAAACCTAACTTCTCTCTTAGGATTGATCTAGCTAGAGTGTTTTCCTCACCTTGGGCCTTTGTAAGAAGTGTGTTGATCGTCGAGGGCTTCGTTGTGATCCAAGAAATTTGGGATTTGGAGCACTTTGATTTCGGATCATCTTCTCTATTTGAGTTCTCCATTTGAGGTAGGGATTCTCCTTGTTCTTTTTCAATACTCCGTCTATAGATAGACATGTGGTAATTTTTGTATTGCATGAAAATTGTATCATGTTGGATTTGTTTGAAAGTCATGAAATAAACCTAGGGTTGGTTGTGTGGAGAATGGTTTTGGCTTCATTGATTGTTGTCTTGGCTAATTAAAATATAAATTAGCATGTTGTAGTTAACAGAAGAAAAGCCCTAAATAATATTTTGGGTTGGGTAAATTAAAATGGGGATTTGTTGACCATTGTGTGTAAATCTCTTTTGTCAAAATGAGTGTGGTAAGGGTATTAATGCCTAAGGGATTAACCATGGCTTTGGAGTTGATTTTATGGAAACAAGATTAGTGGAGTTGGTTTTGTGATAACAAAAAAGGAAATGGAATCGTTTTTGTGAAAATGAGGGAAGTGTTTTCGAAATAAGTTTGAGAATTGGATTGTTGTATCTTGAGTGTTGAACACACATGTAGAAGTTGTATCTTTAACTACCATGTTAATATTGTTGTTGGGTTTGTGATTCATGATATTTGAGTCTTTAATAGATGTACTAACTGTATGCATCTAGAGGTTTTGTCCTTGGTCATCGGTGGAGGATGACACGGTTGTGTAGAATTGTCGGGTATGCATTTTACCATTGATTAATTGAACATCATATGTGATGAAGTGCTAGATACATTATATATATGTATATTTGCTCGGAAGGAGATAGTCACGTGTTCATATACTTTAACACACTGCTGGTGTCTTGATAGTTTATGTATATGCATTATACATGTTGGTTATGCCTTGATGTGCTGTGATTGTTGGTGTTATACCCCGCGCTTAGAATCAAAGGTACCGTTACCTTCCAGCTAGCGCCTGGAGAATTAACCGCGCTAATAATCGGAGGCACCATACCCTTCCAGCTAGCGCCTGGTAAATTGGCTTGTTGTTGATGTTGTTGAGTGGGGTGTGTTGTTGGCTTACTACGCACATAGCTAGTAGAGCGAAGTTGGTTGTGGTTATTTCAGTATATCTTTGGCTTACTAAACAGATAGCTAGTAGAGCAAAGTGGGATTATTGTTGCTTCGTTGTAACTGAAAATATCATGGATTTGATTGGTTACAGTTCGGAGGACCGAGTTACTCCATTGGTTGATTGTATACATGTTGGTGGGTTGTAAATTTATATTTTTACAAAAATATGCATGTATAGTTATGATAGTAATGAAAACGAACCAAAGTGTCTTTTTTTTGTCTTTTGGAAAGTGTGGAGGAGAATGAATGTTTTAAAGATAAACATGTTTGAAAAGGGTACATCTGAGTATGTATAGGAAATGGAAGAGAGTATCGGGCTTAGTGAGATTACTTGCTAAGTATTTGTTAATGTTATGAAAGATTGGGAATGGGGGTTAATGAAAGGGAAAAGGAAAGACAAACCACTTGTAGCGTTGAATGAAACGGTTGTTTTCGAGAAAAGTTCATACATATATATTTTGTATAAACTGTCACATTACTATTCTGGTATGAGAACGAGTGTTCATGATCATAGCTATCTGTAAGTTGTTATTGTTGAGGATCATGTTGAGTTCCCTACTGGACTATATGTTCATCCCACGTTATTGAATCTTTTTCAGGTATTAAGCAGGTTGAGCTGCAAGATTTGGATCTACTTATTTACAGGCCACGGGGCCTCAGTTATGTGGGCGGAATGCCATTGTTGTAAAAGGGTTACACCCTTCTTCTTGTGCCTTAAGTGATGTAAGCCCAAGGGCAATTTATTTAGTATGTTCATGTAATATTTACTTTGCATACGGATGAGGGTATTGCTAATCACTTCTACGGATTGAATGTATGAGTTTATTCCCACATGTTATCCTTGAAATTGAATTAAGTTAATTAATTTGGTAATGACTTTGAGTAATAAAAAGTGGGGCGTGACAACTTGGTATCAGAGTTAGCCGGGTTTGAATACTTTGGGCTCGTGGGAGGTGGTTTTTACCATAGTGGGTTTACTACGTATAGTGAGGACGTTGCATATAGATATCATGAAAATTAGGACTTATGTGTTGCATTTATGTGAGCATGGGATTTAGTCTCTCGGATAGTGTTCATAGCCGGTGAACTTGCTTTGAGGTCCTTTTGGAACACGCCTGATGAACGTGGTTTCTGATGGGAATTCCTTGAGAGTTCCGGGATGAGTGGCTATCTTTGTGGACTTGATTCGATTATGTGTTTACCTTTCTAAATGATTATATGCAATAGAGGTGCATATTTTGTGACTTAGTGAGTCTTGTGACTTAGTAGTGAAGTGTGCCTTGGAGAAGGCTATCATGGTATACACTAAGTGTAATTTATTTTGTGCTTTATAGGATGTCTACACGAGGAAGTAGAGGACGGTTGAGTAGTTGGAGTGTCGGTAGGGGTATAGCAGTTCCTTTAGCACCCGCCGTTGCAGCATCGGCTGTCGGCGAGGACGTCGCACGTGAGATTGTGAGAGCAGTGCAAGATGCCCTAGCTCGCACTGAGGGCGGCAGCGGGCATGCTCTCAAGCTTACTAAGGAGTTTTTTCGCTCTGGCCCACCAGAGTTTGTGGGGGAGGCTAAACCGTTGGAGGCAGAGAGTTGGTTGGAGCAGATTACCAAGACTCTTGATATGCTCAGAGTTGAAGAGGAGGAGTTGAGGGTTTCTTTGGCGACTTTTCAATTGAAGGGAGATGCGAGTTATTGGTGGAAGTATGCTAAGAGTACGGTAGGTGGCACGTAGGCTGCTTTTACCGAGGCCTTTTTGGCCAAGTATTTCCCTCCTTCTGCTCGGGAAAGGTTGAGGGATCAGTTTTTGGAGTTGCGTCAGGATGATACTCCTGTGGCACAGTTTGAGATGCGGTTTGCTAGCTTGTTGAGGTTTGCTCCAGAGTTGGTGGCAACAGAGGAGCGTCGTTGTTTTGAGTTTGAAAGGCGGTTGTGTTTTGATATTCGGGAGAAGGTAGCTGGATCCTTTTGGAAGGATTATTATAATTTAGTCGAGGCAGCGGCCCATGTGGAGGCCATGGTGGTGAATGATGATGGGGTTAAGGAGGAGACCGTTTCGGTAAGTCCTACGGTTCCTAAGCGCTCTAGGCTCAGTAAGGGGTGGAGGCGGAAACATGCTCAGTCAGGGGCTGGTTCCTTTTCTTCGCCAGGGATTTCGGATTCTTCTGTTGGGAGGTCCAGGGAGGTGCAGGTTTCAGACCAGTCTCAGAGTAGGGGGTCTGGTGGTTGTTTTACTTGTGGTCAGCTGGGCCATGGTAGACGTTTTTGTCCTTTGCGTGTAAGTTCTTCGGGTGTTTCAAAACCCAGTCAGACTCAGTTGTACCCGTCCAGTCAAGGACGCTATCGGTACCAGAAACGGTCAGGCCAGGCTTCGGGAGCCTCGCGAGGGGCGACTTATTAGTTAGTCCTTTGGTATTACCCTGGAGGGGGATTTTTGTGTTATTGACCGGTGATGTATTATATGAATCATTCTGTTGTTGACCGGTGTACTGTTGGATGCTGAGGCACCATGTTTATGTATCGCTCATGTACGCATAGTGTTGTTTGTTTAATCCTCAGGTATTGGGGAGTATGTATGGGTTTTAAGCTCTCTTTTATATTGAGAAGTTGTTAAAGGGATCAATGATCTTGATGTTGTTGCTTGCTTGCTTGGTACCTATATGTTGATTTGTGTTTTGGGCTTTGCTAGTTAAGAGGTCCGTGGTGACCCCATCGGTTGTATAGGGGTAGTGTTTGTATTGAGATTGGCTATCAGTTGTTGGGTATGGTTTGTGAGTGGATGCTGGCAGCATTCTTAAGAGGAAGAACAGGTTGTGTTCTAGGGTGGAGAGATTAGCATCGGTCAAGTTGCCCTTCGTGATTGGGTTGTAGTAATTGAGGTTTACCAAGTCAGTTTTCGGTCGAGGAGATGAGCAGGCTTGCTACGTAGCCATGGGGGGGGGATAGTAATTCCCTTAGACACAGTGTTGTTGTGGTTTGATTTTAGGAGATCCGTTGAGATTTCAAATTTGGAGGCTTGTGTGGGGAACTCCGTGTTTGGGGTTAGCGGCACTTCAGTATGTTGCTTACTAAGAGTGATGGTTTGTTGAGTTGATTAGTCAGCATGTTGGTATCGGGTTTTGGGTTGACATCGATCACCGTGAGGTTAGTCTCATTCGTTGTAGACTTTGTGTGTTGATTGAGGAAAACCGAAACTAATCATCTGGTTGTGTCATTGAATATGACGGTTATAATAATACAGCAATTTCGTGTATTGAATGATCATTGTGAATGATTGGATTTTTTTTTATACATTATATATGTATATTGTTTGGGAGGAGATACGGGATGGACTTCGATGATACAGCACCAAAATGTGTATCTGTTGAAAGATTGATATAGCTCATATGCTTATCTATTGTGAAGTGAAAAATGTTTTATATGAGTTACTATCTCATTTAAATTGTTGGCCAGGTTCTGAGCCATGTTTATGATTTTAAATTGATTAAGTGAAGGAAGGTGGAACGAAATTGCAAAATCATGAATTTCTTATGCCTTGTGTGTTGATAGCACAATTGTTATTTCTATAACTATCATTATAAAAATGTTATGTTCTGTGTTGGTTGTGGCATCACTGTGTGAGTGATGGTTGTTGATGGTATTATTTTGGAAAGAAATGGAAAACAAAATTTTTCTGGTGGTTGGGCCACCTAAAGATGTTGTTGAGAAATTGATTTAATTCAAGGGTTTAGAGGAATTCCAAATGAATCTTTTTGGCAAATAAACTGTGGATGGTTATGTGTTTTGGATAACATCGTGTTGGTGAAAATGTATACAAAGTTTTTGAGTTTCGCATGGAAAATGCAAAATTTATTTCGCAATGTCAGCATTGAAAATTTGGCTATCTTTGAGAAATGTCTCTTGAGCAAGAAAATGTTTTCTTATTATTTACTCCAAAAGTTGTTTGGGTCGTGTTGTTGCATAGTGACTTAGCTTGAAGCGCTGGTCAGATGTGAGTAAACTGTTTCAGAAGGGTTGATTTTATTGTGGCTTTATGCCTACAGCATTGTCATTTGGAACGTGTTCCCTTGGTTAGTCTCTTCCTTGGTAAGAGTGAATCGAAAGTTTGTAGGGAGAATAGTTTCTTTCCTAGTACTCGGGGGTTGGTTGCTGTGCTATCAATTGGCTTTGTGCTTTTGGCGTGTTCTAAATTTCGGGGACGAAATTCTTTAAGGGGGGGAGGTTATAGCGATCCCGGTATTCCCTGTTATTGTTTAACTGTAATCCGGACTCGGTTCCGTAGATTCGTTGTTATCTTATCCTCATTTCTATCCCTTACTCTTTGTGTTAGAGTTTTGGGCTGTGTTGGGCAAGTTCTGGGAGCGTGCATCCGCCGCTCGAGCGGGGGATTGGACGCTCGAGCGGGGATCTGTGAGTGACGCTCGAGCGTGGAGTTCGACGCTCGAGCGGGGCGACTTTTATATAAAGCCGAGATCCAACCTTTTTGTTCACTTTTTGATTTCCTTTCTCTCTCTTACTTTTTCAAAACCTCCATTTGAGAGCACCTCACTCTAAAACCTAACTTCTCTCTTAGGATTGATCTAGCTAGAGTGTTTTCCTCACCTTGGGCCTTTGTAAGAAGTGTGTTGATCGTCGAGGGCTTCGTTGTGATCCAAGAAATTTGGGATTTGGAGCACTTTGATTTCGGATCATCTTCTCTATTTGAGTTCTCCATTTGAGGTAGGGATTCTCCTTGTTCTTTTTCAATACTCCGTCTATAGATAGACATGTGGTAATTTTTGTATTGCATGAAAATTGTATCATGTTGGATTTGTTTGAAAGTTATGAAATAAATCTAGGGTTGGTTGTGTGGAGAATGGTTTTGGCTTCATTGATTGTTGTCTTGGTTAATTAAAATATAAATTAGCATGTTGTAGTTAATAGAAGAAAGCCCCTAAATTATATTTTGGGTTGGGTAAATTAAAATGGGGATTTGTTGACCATTGTGTGTAAATCTCTTTTGTCAAAATAAGTGTGGTAAGGGTGTTAATGCCTAAGGGATTAACCATGGCTTTGGAGTTGATTTTATGGAAACAAGATTAGTGGAGTTGGTTTTGTGATAACAAAAAAGGAAATGGAATCGTTTTTGTGAAAATGAGGGAAGTGTTTTCGAAATAAGTTTGAGAATTGGATTGTTGTATCTTGAGTGTTGAACACACATGTAGAAGTTGTATCTTTAACTACCATGTTAATATTGTTGTTGGGTTTGTGATTCATGATATTTGAGTCTTTAATAGATGTACTAACTGTATGCATCTAGAGGTTTTGTCCTTGGTCATCGGTGTGAACATCATATGTGATGAAGTGCTAGATACATTATATATATGTATATTTGCTCAGAAGGAGATAGTCATGTGTTCATATACTTTAACACACTGCTGGTGTCTTGATAGTTTATGTATATGCATTATACATGTTGGTTATGCCTTGATGTGCTGTGATTGTTGGTGTTATACCCTGTGCTTAGAATCAAAGGTACCGTTACCTTCCAGCTAGTGCCTGGAGAACTGACCGCGCTAATAATCGGAGGCACCATACCCTTCCAGCTAGCGCTTGGTAAACTGGCTTGTTGTTGATGTTGTTGAGTGGGGTGTATTGTTGGCTTACTACGCACATAGCTAGAAGAGCGAAGTTAGTTGTGGTTATTTCAGTATATCTTTGGCTTACTAAACAGATAGGTAGTAGAGCAAAGTGGGATTATTGTTGCTTCGTTGTAACTGAAAATATCATGGATTTGATTGGTTACAGTTCGGAGGACCGATTTACTCCATTGGTTGATTGTCTACATGTTGGTGGGTTGTAAATTTATATTTTTACAAAGATATGCATGTATAGTTATGATATTAATAGAAACGAACCAAAGTGTCTTTTTTTTGTCTTTTGGAAAGTGTGGAGGAGAATGAATGTTTTAAAGATAAACATGTTTGAAAAGGGTACATCTGAGTATGTATAGGAAGTGAAAGAGAGTATCGGGCTTAGTGAGATTACTTCCTAAGTATTTGTTAATGTTATGAAAGATTGGGAATGGGGGTTAATGAAAGGGAAAAGGAAAGACAAACCACTTGTAGCATTGAATGAAACGGTTGTTTTTGAGAAAAGTTCATACATATATATTTTGTATAAACTGTCACATTACTATTCTAGTATGAGAACGAGTGTTCATGATCATAGCTATCTGTAAGTTGTTATTGTTGAGGATCATGTTGAGTTCCCTACTGGACTATATGTTCATCCCACGTTGTTGAATCTTTTTCAGGTATTAAGCAGGTTGAGCTGCAAGATTTGGATTTACTTATTTATAGGCCACGGGGCCTCAGTTATGTGGGCAGAATGCCATTGTTGCAAAAGGGTTACACCCTTCTTCTTGTGCCTTAAGTGATGTAAGCCCAAGGGCAATTTATTTAGTATGTTCATGTAATATTTACTTTGCATACGGATGAGGGTATTGCTAATCACTTCTACGGATTGAATGTATGAGTTTATTCCCGCATGTTATCCTTGAAATTGAATTAAGTTAATGAATTTGGTAATGACTTCGAGTAATAAAAAGTGGGGCGTGACAATATATATTGTAAATGCCCCAACACAGATTGGGCGTCAGCTATGTACCTATTGGCTAATTTAATAAAATATTTTATTTTAAATGTTTGTGTTTCATTTCAGATTTTTGCATGTTTTAATTTGTTTATGCGGTTGCGCCGGCCCAACTTAATTAAGCATTTCGTTTTCAATGTTTGTATGCTTTAAAGTGTAAACGGTTTTTGCCGGCTCTGCTTAATGAAGCATTCCACTTTGAATATTTGTATGCTTTAACCTTCGTCGTGAAGGGTGCACCGAATCCAGAGTCTTATTCGGCCCAAACGTGTTACGCATGGCTGGGGCTCCGAATTCAGAGGCTTTTTGTCGGCCAATCGTGATATTCACAAAGGGCGCTCCGAATCCGGAGTCTTTATTCGGCCCAAACGTGACCTGCACGGATGGGGCTCTGAATTCGGAGGGTTAAATCTTGGCCAATCGTGATATCCCCGAAGGGCGCTCCGAATCCGGAGTCTTTATTCGGCCCAAACGTGACCTGCACGGATGGGGCTCCGAATCTGGAGCCTTAAATCTTGGCCATTCGTGATATCCACGAAAGGCGCTCTGAATCTAGAGTCTTTATTCGGCCCAAACGTAACCTATACGGATGGGGCTCCGAATATGGAGACTTAAATCTTGGCCAATGGTGATATCCACGAAGGGCGCTCCGAATTTGGAGTCTTTATTCGGCCAAAACGTGACCTACACGGATGGGGCTCTGAATCCAGAGACTTACATCTTGGCCAATCGTGATATCCACGAAGGGCGCTCCGAATCTAGAGTCTTTATTCGGCCCAAACGTGACCTGTACGGATGGGGCTCCGAATCCGGGAGTCTTTATCCACGAAGGGCACTGTAAACACCCCATTTTTGACCGTTCTCAAGACTTGGACGTCACCGATGGAACACTTGGTGATTACCCATGTTCGTGTTTCGTTTTGAGTTCCCGGAGGTCTTGGTTACGCGCCTTGCTTCAGGATCTCTCAACTCGACTGTTCTGTGTTTGGTTTTGCACCAAACACTTGTGTTTTTCATTTCTGAGGGTAGAGAGTAGCTTGTTAGCTACCCCTAGTACCCACCGGCCATGGCTTGAGGCCACCGGCCATGTTTTGAGGCTACCGGCCAGTGGTGAAATATACCATTGGCCGGTCGGCATTTGATGTGGCCGGCCGACCATATGTTTGGCCGACGGCCTCCTTTTCTGGCCGGTACCACCTTTTTTCCTTTTTCAGGCATGGTGCATCCTAGCTGTGCCAGCTGGAATGCACAAGACCTGCCCCTGTGCATATATGTGGTTGTTTTCCACCTTTGACCCCTTTTTTTTGCACCCTTTGGTCAAAGCTTCTTAAGGAAGCTTTGACCCCTTGTCTTGGCTTCCTCAAGAAGCTTGCACCTTTGGGGTAGCTTCCATTGGAAGCTTGGTTCTTTTGACCTCTTTTGCAATAGCTTCTCTAAGAAGCTTAGAGCCTTTCCTTTGTCTTTATAAGGAACCTCCCCCCTCCTTTGTCTTGGTTGAGCAAAAACCAGAGCAGAATATATATATATATATATATATATATATGTATCTGATATACACTTTCTCTCTGTATATCTCCCTCTCTCTCTTCATTTTGTGTGTGTTTTATAGCCTAAAAGTGTGTTTAGTTCATAGTATTGCACTAAGACACACACTATTACACCATACTTTGACTTGGGAGGCCTTGAGGGTTTGTTCTTGAAGTTTTGAGCTGATTTTGATCACAAAAAGGGGCCTAAGCTTGCTGTTCTTCAAGGCTTCTTCAAGGGTAACATTACTTGCTTTATATTTCCCAATCTTGCACTAGCCTTGAGCCTATCTTGCTCACTGTTTTAGACTTTGTGTATATCTGAAAAAAGTCTTGTATTTTCATGCTTAAGATACTTCATTAAGGTTGTTTTGGTGTTGGGGGTCGACCTCCCCCTCTAAGGCCTTGTTTGGCCCTTTTTGTGCTTCCTTTGTTAAGCTTTTGTTACTTTGGTGTATTGGCCTTCTCACCACTGAAATCTAGAGGATTTTCAGTGGTGAAGAAGAGGTTTTGAAGTCTTGCATAGGGGAGGGACACCCCTCTCCCCTTGGTCTCTCATTTGTGCATGCTTTGGCCTCATAAGGGTAGCATATGTGCTTGGTTGTTTTTGGATCCATTTCAGAGGTTTTTAGGTGTTTTTTTATCATAATATGTCTCTGTTTTGGGTCGGATTAATGGCCTCTCCCATGCTTAATACACTTGCTTTGTATTCCCCCATTTTGCCTAGAGATGCATCTAGCCATTAAACCCTCATGCTTGCATATTTCTACCTAGCTTTGTGAAGCTTTTGGTCATTATTTACCATGCTTGAGGTCTGTTGGGTGCTAATTTGATCATATTTTCCATGTTTGGTATAGCCCCTTTGTATTTTGGCTTGTGAGCCTTGAGAGTGTGAGTCATTAGCATGCTTTAGTTGGATTGTTTCAATGATTTGGAGTCATTTCACATGCCATTTCAGCCCCTAATCCATGCTTGTATGCTTACATTCAGCATCACTTTCTTGCCTTGAAGGGTTGTTCTTTTGTGCCTTAAAAAGGGTTATAGTGCATGCCTTGTGTTTAAGTCATTTGGGGCTGCCATATCAGTGGGTTTTGGGGCATATTTTGATGCATTAAAACTTTGTTTTTGGTTGCATGATTCATGCCATGAGTGGTTGGGGTGGTTGTAGTAGAATACTACTTTTTTTGGCCTTGAACGCTTCCCTTTTCACATCCATTCCCTAGCATGTTTTGGTGTCATCTTTTACATGCTTTTCAGAGTTTAACATGAGTGTTTAATGTCCAAGTATTTTTTCTTTATGTGTGCTTAGAGTTGTCCCCTTCCATGCTTGGGTGATGGACCTTGGTGTGTGCATGCTTGCGAGCATAATTTGTCCCATTTTGCATTATCTTTAGGCCACTGTTTTGGGATGGGCTGAGGTCCTCTCATTTCAGTATAAGTCCATCTTTACATGTTTTGCATGCTTGCATGTTGCATTGCATTGGTTGCATGCTTACATTGTATCATCCTCGCATGTTTGCATGTTGTTTAGTTAATGGCATTACATGGCCTTGTTGTATGCTTGATATGTCCATATTGCATTAGCCTAGCTTGCATGGTTAGATAGTGTCTTGTTGCATTAGCATAGCATGCTCATATTGCCTTGCATGAGTTACATTACTTTGCATTGTATATGGCATATGTGCATTACATCTTTGCTTGGTTTGGGGTGTCAAACCAAGTATGAGGATTGAGAAGTGTTTGTACTTGAAGTGACAAAACACGTCTCAACCCTCGGTCGCCGACCCCCTTGAGCTCAACATGATAGGGCGTGAGGCACTCATCTCTTTTGTTGAATGTATTTCCACATTGAATGGCAAACTTGGCCTCTTAGGCCATCATGCACCAAAATGCATAATTGATGGTCCGAGGGTCAAGGGCCATGCTCCCTTGAGTACATTGCATGATAGGGAGTGTGGCCATGCTCACATTTGCTTGAAAATTCCATGCCATACACTGCTTGCCCTCTGCTGCTGCCAACTGCAGGATTCTGCAGGAAACAATGGCCGGCCGGCCACCTACAGTGCCGACCGACCATCGGTGGCTGGCCGGTGGTACAACATTTAGCCGATAAGCCCATCCCCATGGCCGGTGGTGTTTTGAATTGGCCGGTGACATTCCAGGGTGATCAAGAATCAGTTCAGAGGTGCCCCAAGAATTTTCACAGTCTTCAGAGGAGCAGGGCAGTGTAAACAGAGGCAACAATGCTATGGCAGCGAGTTTCTGGGTGAGACGAGTCAAGCACACATCATTCACGCATCCCGAGGCGGGGCTGTGGCCACCTTCTTTCTGCATTCAATTTATTAATTAATTAGAAATTCTGTAATAATTAATTTAGTATTATTTATTCAGACTGTAATATTTATTCAGACCCTCCGAGCGAGGGCAATTGTGTAATAAGTGTGCGTGAGTGTGTGTATGTCTCCCAACCCCACGTCTTTCTTCCCTTTTATTTACTAGCTTTCGATGGTTAGTCTAGGGCATGTTTCAATTAGCATACAGTATGATAGCATGCGTGTATCCATATATTTGTCTTACATGCACCGGGCTCGGCGCATCATACTAACTGCATTTGTATTTCAATTCCAAAGTTGAATACATGTTAGTTGTAGCATCATCACATGTCATCTTAGAATAGCCGAGCCTATTGTAGTTGCATCTTGTATGTGTTGCATTAGCCATCTTAACATGAGCTAGGATCATGCATTAATTACTAACTCGCTTTTGTTTTGGCTCAGAGTACTAGGTAAGCTTTTATGCTTTAGCATCTTGCATGAGTGTGAGTGTTTGCCATGACAGCATGCTTACCATGAGGCTACGTGCTTACGTGTTATAACTGCCTGAATGCCTGTGGGTGAAGGTTGGGTTACTTAAATTGGAACAATGCATTGGATGCAGATTTTAAGCCCACTTGAGAGTGGCAAAACCGTATTTTCTAAGCCCACTCGAGGGTGGCAAAATCCATGTCTTACCCTACTCGCGGGTAGCACCATCAAATCATTCTCAAATAACCAAACATGAAATGTTTTGTTCCAATTTAGGCGACTTAGTCTATACTTGTTTGCTGTGCGTATCATGTAGTAAATCTAGGCTAATAACCGGAATAATAACGCATAATGTTTTTAAAATCAGATGTCATGGTTAGTAGAGGCCGGTCTTCGGACCGGGCGAGAGGGGGTGCTCATAGCTGACCTTCCCCAATCGTACCCAAGTTCCCGAGCCGAGGCAACTTTGGTGATGACGGAAACGTGACCTTTGGCACCGAGTCAGGGTTTCCTAAATTCCCCCCATTAAAAAAATATTTAGGCGGCGACTCTGTATCTGGCAAAGCAATCCATGTTTGGTACTTCTTTTCTAAATATCTGTTTTCTCAAAACGATTTGCCGGATTTGGACTCTTTGGTTCAGATTAAGAACCGTGACAAAAATTTGAGTCGGAACTGTAGCACGAAGGCCTCACGCGGGCGCGTCTACAGGCACTCCAAATCCGGAGTCTTTATTCGGCCCAAACGTGACCTGCACGGATGGGGCTCCGAATCCGGAGACTTAAATCTTGGCCAATCATGATATCCACGAAGGGCGCTCCGAATCCGAAGTCTTTATTCGGTCCAAACGTGACCTGCACGGATGGGGCTCCGAATTCGGAGGCTTTTGAACTGAATTGCACGATAAGGAAACGGGAAACTTTGCATTGCAAGAGTGAAATATGTACATGGTGAACCATTCAAAACTAGTATCATTCCCCACAGGTCGGGTTTAATGATAAAATTTACGCAAGTGCGTTGAATTCCAAGGCCGTGGAAGACTCCTTCCAAACATGTCTTTGAGCCGATATGCCCCTACTCCTGCGATCGAATCGACCAGATAGGGACCGTCCCAGTTAAGACCCAATTTTTCATCAGCCGATTTCCTGGCAGCTGGAAGAACTTTCTTCAGGACCAACTCTCTTGGTGTGTAGTGGCGCAGCTGAACACGTTGATTGTACGACTTAGCAAGCTGCTGCTGATACCGTGCCATGGATGCAAGGGCACGGTTTCTTCGTTCTTCAATCAGAATCAAATCCAAGGCCAGTATCATGTCATTTTGGCCTATATCAAAAAATTTCGATTTCAAGGTTGGGAGGCTGATCTCCAGGGGTATGATTGCCTGGGTTCCAAAGCATAAAACAAACGGCGTTTCCCTAGTGGATCGCCTCGGCATAGTTCTATGAGCCCACAACACACTCGGCAATTCTTCAACCCATTTGCCTTTAGCTTTCTCCAACCTCTTCTTAATGCCGTCCAAGATGGATTTGTTAGAGGCTTCAGCTTGACCATTGCTTTGTGGGTAAGCCGGCATGGAAAAGTAAGGTCGGATACCATACTTGCTGCACAGCTCTCAGTAGATGCCACAATCGAATTGGGTGCCGTTATCTAAGATAAGTGCTCTTAGAATGCCGAACCGTGTGTTATGATATTCCTCCATACAAAGCGCTTAACATCGGCATCTCGAATGTGCGTTAATGCCTCCGCTTCGACCCATTTTGTGAAGTAATCTGTTGCGACAATCAAGTATTGCTTGTTCCATGGGGCCCTTGGCAATGGTCCGACGATATCAAGTCCCCACTGGGCGAACGGCCAGGGAATGGTGATAGAGCTTAACTCTTCAGCAGGTAGATGGGTTAAGGGGGAGAACTTCTGGCATTGTTCACATTTTTTCACATAACTTTCGGCATCTGCTCTCATTGTCAGCCAATAATATCCCTGTGTTACAGCTCGATGAGCCAAAGAGCGCTCGCCAAAATGTGCGCCATAACTGCCTTCATGTATTTCAGTCAAAAGCTCTTCGACTTTGTCCGGATACACGCATTCCAGGTATGGACTAGAAAGGGATTTTTTATAAAGCTTTCCTTGTGGATCCAAGTAGTATCGCAGAGCTTTGTTTCGCAGCTTGTGCGCTTCTTTCTTGTCCGCTAGGAGTTGTTCAGAAGACAGGAATGCAGCAATGGGGTCCATCTAACTCGGTTCTGACTCTATGACATTGACCTGGACTTCCTCCGAAAGGCTAATGCTTGGCTTTGGGATAAAACCTACTTCGATGGTCCGTTTAATCTCTGAGTTGATGGCGGTGGCTAGGCAAGCTAGGGCATCTGCATGTGTGTTCTGATCTCGTGTTATTTGATTCAATGCATGATGGTCAAATTTTGCCAGCAAGGAGTTAGCTGTTTTCATGTAAGCCACCATACGGTCATTTTTTGCTGCGTATTCCCCCTTTAGCTGATTGATCACCGGTTTTGAATCGCAAAATACAAGCAAACACCGAGCTCCCAGAAGATGTGCATTCTGCAAACCGGTTAGAAGGGCTTCGTATTCGGCTTCGTTATTTGATGTATCGAAGCCGAGTTTGACTGCCTGCTCAATTATTGTGCTGTTGAGAGCCACGATTACTACGCCGTCTCCACTGCCCTGTTGATTGGATGATCCATCACAGTACAACTACCAAATGTCCCCAACATAAATTCTCCAATTCAGCTTAGGTTGAATTTCATCAGGCTTAAAGTCGGCAAGACCCCCAGTGAATTCGGCCACAAAGTCGGCATGCACCTATCCCTTGATTGAGGTTCTAGGCAGAAAATGAATATTGTACTGGCCGAGTTCAAGAGCCCACTTTGAAACGCGCCCTGATGCTTCTGCGCTACAGAGTACCGACCGGAGGGGGTGGTCCGTTAGTACCCCGATGGTATGCCCCTGAAAGTAATGCATCAGCTTTCTCGCTGCCATGACGAGGGCTATGATGAGTTTCTCCAATGGAAGGTAGTGTGTTTCAGCGTCAACCATTGCCTTGCTCACATAATACACTGGCCGCTGCTCCCATAGCTCTTCCTTTATCAGTACAACGTTGACTACCTGGTCGGAAACTGCCAGATAGAAAATGAGCGGGTCACCTGCTGAAGGTGTTGTCAAGAGTGGAACTGATCGGAGGTAGGTCTTGAGGCCGTTGAAAGCGGCTTTGCACTCGACGGACCATTCAAAAGCCTTGTCCTGTCGTAGTGTATGAAAGAATTGTCGGCAGTGATCTATGGACCGACTGATGAACCTGTTGAGTGTGGCGGCCATCCCCATCAACTTTTGAACCTCTCCTACTGAACGAGGGGATCCAAGCTCCAAGATTTCTGTGATTTTCCTCGGGTTGGCTTCGATTCCTCGGTGGTTCACAATGTAACCCAAGAATTTTCCAGAGCCGATCCCAAAAATGCATTTGGAAGCGTTTAGCTTCATTTTATATTTGCGTAAAATGCCGAATGTCTCTTCCAGATCGACTAGATGAGTTTGCTCTTCTTTGGACTTGACCACCATATCGTCAATGTACACTTCCATAGTGTGGTTGAGTTGCTCCTTGAATATGGCAGTGACCAGTCTTTAGTAAGTTGCCCTTGCATTCTTCAGCCCAAAAGGCACAACCCTATAGCAATAGGTTCCTCTTAGGGTGAGGAGTGCACTTTTGTCTTGGTCCTCCGGATGCATGGCAATTTGATGGTAGCCTCTATAAGCATCGAGGAAGCTCATACGCTGATGGCGTGCCGTAGCATCTACAAGTTGGTCTATTCTGGGAAGGGAAGAACAATCCTTGGGCCAGGCTTTGTTTAGGTCCGTGAAATCAACGCAGACTCGCCAAGTCCCACTTTTCTTCTTCACAACCACAGTGTTCAAGAGCCATCTAGAGTAGGTCATTTGCCTGATTGCCTCGGCGTCAAGCAACCGGTCAACCTCTTTAACAATGGCGGCAGTGTGCTCTGCGGCTAACCGTTGACTTTTCTGAATAATCGGCCTGCATTTAGGGTTAACATTTAAACGGTGCTGTGAAACAGACGGATCTACACCCGACATCTCATATGGAGTCCACACAAATACATCAAGGTTGCAGAGCAGGAAAGAAATTAGCTGCTGTCTATCGGCTTGATTCAGGGAGGCGCCGACCATGAAGAACCTGTCTGGGTTTCTGTCGATTTCAACTCAATCTAGGGGTTCCGTGGCCTTTTCACTTGGGAACCGCCCAACATCATTGAGGCTCTCCCAATCCGGCACCTCAATAGAATTCACTTGCAACTCCTTTGGCGTCTTTCCAGCAAGGAGATAACATGCTTGTGCCGATTTCTAGGAGCCACGGATTTGTTCAATGCCGCGTTCTGTCGGGAAGCGTAGCAGCTGATGATAGGTGCTTGGCACGGCCTACATGGTATGCAACCAAGTTCACCCCATGATGAGATTATACGGCGATGGCAACTTGACGACTAAGAATTCCACATCCACTATTCGGGAGCCCGCTCGAACAAGCAGTGTGATTTTCCCGAACGGGTATTCTGGATTGGCGTTGAAGCCGAATAGTGGATAAGGAGCAGGAGAAAGATCCAATTCGGAGAAGCCAAGTTTGGTGAATTTCTTATAATACATAACTTCTGATGTGCTCCCCGGATCAATGAGTATGCGCTCAACGGTGAATCGATTTACACATAACTCGATTACCAAGGGATCAATATGGGGAAGTGTCACTTCGACCAAATCTGAATCATCGAAAGCAATGCTCGCAGCTTCATGGGGCCGTTTAGCTAGAGTGAGTTGATTTTGAGGGTCAGGATTCAACTGAATCGTATGTACCACAAATGTCATTGGCAGGTTGTATATCATGTGGATCACGCCGAGTGGAGGTGAATCCTGTCTTACAGCTATTGCTTTGGTTGAGTTGCCTTTTCGGACGTACTTTTGTAGTCGACCATCTTGTACCAATTCCTCCAGATGATCATTCAATGCATAACAACTCTCAGTATCATGGCCATGATCCTTGTGATACTCACACCACCTATCCCGTCTTCTCGTGTCGGGAGGTCCCACCATTTTGGACGGCCATTTGAAGAACGGAAGGTGTTGGACTTTGGACATAACTGCATTGATCAGTTCTGATAACTCCATATATTTCTTGTCGGCACGCCTTCTGCGCCTGTTATCGACTTGTAGTTGTTCATTTGTTCGGTGAGAGCATTGGTCATTTGATCGGCGAGAATCCCGTTTCTTGTCTCGTTTAGCCCGATATCATGGTTTAGGGCTCTGAGGAGGTACATAATTTAACGGCTGAGCAATTTCAGAAGGGGCTGTCTTGTTGGCTAGGTTTTCAGCTTTAACCCGTAAGGCGTCATCTTCCACTTTGCAGTATTCCTCAACTTTCTTCATCAACGACCAGACTATTTTGGGAGGTCTTCTAGTCAAGGAACTGCGGAGAGCACTATCAGGATGCAAACCCATTTTAAAGGCGGTAATGGCCATGGAGTCGTTGCAAGCATCATCGACAAGATTGAAGCGTTCCCAATAGCGCGCCGAATACGCTCGTAGAGTTTCTCCCAGCTGGATCTGCATTGCCCAGAGAGAGTCAGCTTGCTTCGGCTGGACCTTGTTGGTGATAAATCTTGCCCTGAAGGATTTCTGTAGTTGATGGAAACTCTTAATCGACGCCGGCTCCAATTTATAATACCATCTGACGGCCAATGGCCCCAAACTGCTCGGAAATATTCTGCACATGAGAACCTCGTCATCTACATGCAGCGTCATGGCTTGCTTATAATGACGAATATGATTAGTGGGGTTTGATTTCCCGTCGTACAAGGTGAACAACGGGGCTTTGAACTTCTTGGGTAGTATTGCCTTTGCGATTCGTCGCACAAAGGGATCGTGCTGGTCCTCTTCGTCTGAACCATTTCGTCTTCGCTTATGCCTTATACGTGGACTCTCTTCAGAGGAACTGGTAGTTTCGGGTCGTCCCTTCTTCTTGGGCTCCGGGGATAATGAGTCGGAGTCACTGTCAGTGTCTTGTTGTCGGGCTTGAGGTCGTCGACCACTTGCCCTCAGAGGTCGTTCGGGATCTTGGCGCACAGCTTGTTTGAACTTCGCCACTTCCAAGGCCAAATCCTGACGGAGACGTTCATTCTCAGCGATCATGTTCTCCATCCTCTGCTCATTTTGCTTTGCTTGTTCTATGATCGCTTGCATTGTCTCATGTGCTGAAGTCGAGGGTAAGTCGAAGTTCAAGGCGCGTCTTGCGGCGATAGTCTTCAATCCAAGCATGTTTGTTGGAGTGAGGTCGTCTCTCTGTGTGGCCTCGTCAGTGACTATCGGAGGGTTTTCCGTTACACCCGCCATGGATGTATTTGAGTATTCCCACAGACGACGCCAATTGTGGAGAAGTGGTTTGGAAATACTCTTAGGATCCAATGGGACACTCGAGATCCTCAGCTAATCACCTGAAAAAGAATGAACACTCTGGTCGGAGGTGCCGAAATTAGCATTCCGACGGTTAAGTCAGTGTATACTCTCTTAGTTACTTGTATCTTAACTCCAATGTACTAATTCTCACATACCTCTTTCTGGCTGATGTTGTTATATTTATATCTTTTCTTTCTTGGGCCTCGGGACTGGGCCCATTTTCAATTCGCCATATTACTATTTACTCGGCTTCTTTTGTTGCAAATCGCTTTTCACTCGTCCCCTTGCTCAACCGGCTATTTGGCCGAATAGCGTAGGATTTGAATGTGCGAGGCGGGGCCAAATGCGATATATATATTTCGACTCTCCAGGTCCAATTATTCGGCCTCTTTGTGACTCCCAATATTCGGCCCCCACACATTGCATTGACCTAAGTTTTTCAAAACTTTTCTAACACTGTGATGAAAACAAAGAGGGAGGAATTCCTCGGGATTTGCAAAAATTTCATCAATTAAGAGAAAGAGAGGCATGCTAAGCCCTTAATGAATGAGATCATGTTTGTTAATGTGAGTACTGAGAAGGATCCTGGCTTGATCCAGATTGGTTCTACACTGTCTTCAGAAAAGCAGGAGCGACTAGTCGCTTTATTAAAAGAGTTCAAAAACATTTTTGCGTGGTCCCATGAAGACATGCTTGGAATTAATCTTGAGATTGTACAGTATAGGATCATTCTCGGCCTCAAGACTTGACCCATTTTTCTTTCAAAACCTTGAACTTTGATTCAGAATGTTCAACGATCAACCAAAATACGAGACTTGCATGGCCAGATTTGAAGCAGCCCTTGAACTAGGGGCAATAAGGTCGTATGTCGTCAAAGGAGGCTTGCATGGCTGGATTCGAAGCAGCCCTTGAACTAGGGGCAAGAAGGTCAGATATGATTGAAGGAGGCTTGCAAAGCTGGAAGAGAAGCATCCCTTGAACTAGGGGCAAAAAGGTCAGATATGCTTGAAGATTCAAAATTGGGTCATTTCTCAAGCCAATGGAGATTGACAAGGAAACCAAATACCAAAATCTGAGAAAAGAAAATTTATTGCTGAAAGGACAATCAAGTTCCTATCCACAACACTAGGGGCAAATTCAGACTCAATTGGATGGGCCCTTACATCATCAAGACTGTTTAGTTAGCGACAACAGCCATTCTCGTGGATTTAGATGGCTTAGAGATCCTACGGCCAATCAACATGGACAAGTTAAACTTTTCTATTATTGAAAGGCTCACTGGGCTGAAATCCCAGAAGGGCGACCTAAGCAAAAGTTAGAGGGAGAAAAAAATAAAAAGAACAAAAATGAAAAAAAAATGGAAACAAAGAGGAGAAAAAGAAAAAAAAAGAGAGAAGAAAAAAGAAAAATGAAAAGGAAAAATAGAGCTCGCAAGGTTGAAAACCTGAAAGGGCGGTCTTGGTAAAAGTTAGAGCATAAAAGGACAGTGCCAATACCCGAGTGAACCTCAACCTCGGGAACTATGTACGACGTGATTCCCATTTTTGGGATACGTAGGCAACTTCATCCTGAAGTTCGGCCCTAACATTTTAATCCTGTTGGTCTCATCCATGTTGATTGGCTTATCCTTATTCAATTTGTTCATAAAAAAGAGAGGTGAGTTGTGCAAACAATCCTTGAAAATACCCTGTACATGCTCTGTTTGTCCTCTGTTGCGGCAAGATGAACCAGTGCATTAGTGGCTAGCAAGCCACTTTCCATGGCTAGTAGGTGGCCGGCAGACCACCATACATGGCCGGTAGGCCACTTTCATGGCTAGCAGGTGGCTGGCAATCTTCACCAGTGGTCGGTTGGCCACTGATGCAAATCTCAACAGAGTGTTGGTAAGGTGGAGCAAAATGGTTCTCGAAATGTTCAACTGTGCAAACAGAGGCATTCAAGAGTAAGACGGTGGTCTTTTCGGGGTGAAATCTGAGCATGCATGTGCACATCTCTCATTTCCTAAGGCGGAATAATTAATTACTTAGTTTAATTATTAGTTGTAATTGTCATGTAATTATTTAATGTTGTAATAATGTGTATGTCTTCCAACCCCACGTCTTTCTCCCTTTTATTTACACGCTTTTGATGATCAGATTAGGGACATGTTTCAATTAGCATACCTTATGCTTGCATCCATTCATCTTCTCTTGCATGCACCGAGGCTCGGCACATCATTCAAACTGCATTGTCATTTCAATACTTCTTTGAATACGTGCTTAGACCGTATGCTATTTAAATTGATCCATATGCCATATTAATAGCCGAGCCTAGTAGCTGCATTATTGCATGTGTTGCATTAGTCATTTGGCATAGTTAGGAACATGCATTTTACTAACTAGCTTCCTTTCTTAGCTTGGAGTACTAGATGAGTTTTTAACGCTTTAGCATACTTGCATGAGTGTGAGTGATTGCCATGTCTAGCATGCTTGCCATGAGGCTAAATGCTTACTCGTTGAACTGCTTGAATGCCTGTGGATGAAGGCTTATTGTTTGAATTGGAATAATTCAATAAATGTATGTTTAAGTCCACTTTGTTAAGTGGCAAATTCGCAAACTTTAAGCCCACTTGAGGTAGCGAAATCAAACCATTTTCGCAAAACAAACATGAAATTGAATTGTTCCAATTCAGGCAAACTAGTCTATACTTGTTTGTGCGCATTACATAGTAATGCTAGCCTAATAATCGGAACAAGAGCACACAGTGTTGATAAAAATCATATCATGATTAGTAGAGGCTGATCTTTGATTGGGCGAGAAGGGGTGCTCAATTTATGACCTTCCCCTCTCGTACCCAAGTTCTCGAGCCGAGGTAACTTTGGTGATGACGGATACGTGGCCTTTGGCACGAGTCATTTTTTTCCTAAATTTTTCTAAAATGAAATATTTAGGTGGCGACTTTGTATCTGGCAAAGCAATCCAATTTTGCCGTTTTTGATTCAAAAATCGATTTTCCAAAAGATTTGCCGGATTTGGACTCTTTGGTGTTTATCAATTTCACATTGCACTTGTGAGATTAGATTCAGAACCTCGGCAGTCCAAGCTGTAAGGCTTTCTTTCAAACTTCCGAAAGGGGGCGCGAAAAAGTCGAGCTACAATCATACGCTAATTCATGGCGTTTTGATGACCCTTGAAGCATCTTTCTTTCCTTTTTTTGAGTTCATTCCATGATAAAGAGAGAGGAGTGGTCATATTCATTACATTCATTGATTTTTGTCCAAAATTGTATCCGGAATCATCAAGCAATCAATTTGCTCATTGATGGTTTTGGAAACAATTATAACATTCTTTCGAGGCTTTTCCATGACAGAAAATGAAGAAAGGGACAAACAGAGCTTGGACAACTCTTTCTGCACTGCTTTCACTTCAGAACACAAAACAGAGTTTTGCACAAAATTGAGGCACAACCGGCCTTCTTTAGCCCCAGCCGGGCTTCATTGAGGGCCAGCCGGTCCTCAATGTTTGGTCAGCAGTGTATTTTTTGTAGAAAATAGTAGGTAGTGGCTAAGGTGAAACAGAGCAAGCCTGGGACAGACAGAGCTTTTCTTGAACATTGTGCATGTGCATGCATGCAATTCTTGCACATCCTCGCTTACATTATGATCGTTGTTGTAATTAATTTAATATCGTTTCTTATAATTAGGCTCGTTAGTTATTAAGTGTTGTAATTATTATTATTGCCATTTTGTAATTGTTGTAATTACTTAGCTTAGAGAGCTAGTTTACTTATCGTAGTTATCCCTATTGTAATAGCATAGTTAGCTAGTTAATTAGCCTCGTTTATTTATTCATTTGGTTTTGTAATAATTAGTTTAATTCGGACTTTTGGGCTTTGATTCGAACCCTCTTGCACGAGGGCAATGTTGTAATAAGTTGTATGTCTTCCAACCCCACGTCTTTCTCCCTTTTACTTACTCCCTTACGATGGTTAGTATAGGGCATAACGTTTCATTAACATTCTTATGCTTTGCATCCATTGTCTTGCATGCATCCAAGACTCAGCTCATCATGCTAATTCAAGTGTACAAACTCATTGCTTGAATACATGTTCTCTCGCATGTCTTGAAGGAAATCATATGCCATGCTCATAGCCGAGCCTATAAAATACATAATGTATGTGTTGCATTAGTCATATTACATTAATTAGGAACATGCATATTTTTCTAATTATTTTTCTTTGTCTTGGCTCGGAGTACTAGGTGAGCTATATTTGAGCTTTAGCATATTGCATGAATGTGATTGTTGCTATGTCAAAGCATGAATACCATGAGGCTAATTACTTAAATGATATAATTGTTTGAATGCCTGTGGATGAAGACTAGTTGCTTGAATTGGGATGGCTTGATTAATGTCCATTTTAGCCCACTTTTTCATGTGGTAAATTCACAAAACAATTTTGAAACAAAATATGAGATCAAGTGTTCCAATTCTTGCAAACTAGTCTATACCTTTGTAGCTCAACTTTCTTCGCACCCCCTTTCAGAGAGCTCGAATTGGTCCTATAGTTTGGACTCCTATCATGATTCTGAATCTAATCTCATAAAGTGCAATGTGAAACTGATAAACACCAAAGAGTCCAATCCGGCAAATCATTTTGGAAAATTGATTTTAGATAAAATAATGTCAAAACTGGACTGCTTTGCCAGATTACAGAGTCATCACCTAAATATTTTGTGTTTGGGAAATTTAGGAAACCCTGACTCGTGCCAAAGGCCGCGTGTCTATCATCACCAAAGTTGCCTCGGCTCGAGTACTTGGGTACGAGAGGGGAAGGTCCTGAAATGAGCACCCCTACTTGCCTGATCAAAGATCGGCCTTTACTAAACATGATATGTTGTTGTATAAATCTCATGTGTTCTTATTCTGATTATTAGCTAACTTTACTATGTAACGCACACAAGCAAGTATAGACTAAGATCGCAAGACTTGGGACGAATTCAACTCATATTTGCTTTCGAAAATGGTTTGAACATGCCACCCTCAAGTGGGCTAAAATGTGGATTTGCCACCAAACATGATGGGCTTAAAACATGATTTGCCACTTCGCAAAGTGGGCTTAAAACATACATTCGTTGAACTGTTCCAATTCAAGCAATCAAAAGCCTTCATCCACAGGCATTCATGCAGTTAATCATTTAAGCAAATAGCCTCATGGCAATCATGCGAATCACGGCAATACTCATACTTATGCAAGAATGCTAAAACGTAAAAGCTTACTAAGTACTCCAAGCCAAAACAAAAGCTAGTTAGAAACAATGCAAGATCCTAACTATGTTAAGATGCCCAATGCAACACATGCAAAATGAAATTAATAGGCTCGGCTACTAATATGGCATATGATTCAATTTGATAACATGTTTTGAAACACGTATTCAAATAAGTATTGAAATTGCAATGCAGTTTGAATGATGCGCCGAGCCTCGGTGCATGCAAGACAAATGAATAATGCAAACATACGAGCATAAGGTATGCTAATCGAAACATGAACCTAAACTAACCATCGAAAGAAGTTAAATAAAAGAGAGAAGGACGTGAGGTTGGAAAACTTGCACACATGCACGCACACTTATTACAATATCATGCCCACGCGAAGGAGGGTCCGAATGAATAAGCTAAGCTAATTATTATAACACAACACTAATTAACTATTCTAGCTAATTAAATATTACAACAATTGAGACAAATTAACTAACTATTCTAAGCTAGCTAAAATATTACAAACGAAATTGAACTTATTAATTACAACACTTCAATTGAATAATTAGCTAAGCTAACTAACTAAAGCAATTAAATGGCTTCGAGGGCGAGGGATGCATGCATGCTCGGTTGCTTCACCTAAAAATGCTCTTGCCTTGCCATCAGATGCCTTTGTTTGCGCTCATTTGATCTCTAAAAACTATTCCAACTTCCAGATTGCCTCTGCTCCAACACAAGAACACATCTGTGCAAAAATTGATTGGTGGCCGCTCGGCCACCTTAACTAGCCGGTCGGCTACTCTAAGTGGCCGGTCGGCCACCCCCATTTTTGGACTTCTGCTTTTGCTGCAACAGAGAGCAAATAGAAGCAAAACAATCATTTTCAAGAAATATATGTACTACTATCTTATTTGTCATCTCTCAGGCTCGAAGGAGTGTCGCTCTTGGCTCTCAAGCCACCAACCAAGCATTCTCAATGCATGATGGCTAGAGAACCAAGCTTATACAAGGTCAATGAATACACAAACAAGACCAAAACAACCACCACCCTATCATGCACGATAAAGGGTGATGGTGACGAAGGAAAGTGGCACGATTCATCACTTTGAATATGAAACGTCCCATTTTCCTTGTGTTTGGATTAACATCTGATCCAAACACATGCAATGCAACACAACATGCTTAACTTGCTGAAGTTTGACTTGTCATGTTTTGTTTACCCATTTTAGATTACCGATTAGTCCTTTAATTGATTAAGTCCAAGGTGAGAGTCTTCTAAAGAGAAATAAGTATCAACCGAGGAATGATTTAAGGCAAAAGAGAGGTCATGCCGTTGGTTAGTAGAAACCCTCAAAAAAGGATTAAAACCATTAAGCATGAACCTCTATTTCAAGCTTAAAGGATTCCAAACTTGAAACAACTCTCAAAAGCGATTGAATGTGAGACAAATGAGAATGTGACAGAGAGTATGATGCTGAGATTATATGCAAAATGACACTACAACATGCAAACAACTCAAGCATTTCATGCTTAAAGCAAACAATGAGCTAGTGAAGACCATTACACTATAAGCATGCAATACAAAGCTCAAAAGGCACAAACACTTTAAAACAGTCCTAACATAGCCTAAAATAAGTTCTAAAACATGCTTGAATTAGGCTAAAGATAGCTAGAATAAGAGGCCAGAACATAGTACAAGTTAGACTAACAAGCACAATTGCACTGCAAGCATGCAAAGCAAGCCTCAAGGGCTCCAAGCAGCCCAAAACTGTGATGCCCCGATTCTACACTATTGGTTGCAGTCAAGGGAGAGTCACTAATGAGTCCTATGGTCAATAGCCAAGTAAGATCCCAGATCGCCGGAGGAGTCAAAATAGCCTCCCTTTTAAGTCCAGCTTTCTTAGGCAACGCACTACCCTTTTGACAGATCTTAAAAAGTATTGACACAAGGTCTCATAAGCAACGATAAGGTTCATACATATAAATATATAGAACATAATAGCCACGAATATCCTTTATTACAAAAGTTCATTTCATTACATTACATCCCAAAAGAAAGTTTAAATCTTCGCATGAGTCTTACAAAATATCCAAAAAGAACTCCTAACTTTTCTAGGATAACCAAAAGTCTTCGAAGGTTTCGGGTGCGACGTCTCCAGCTAAGAATTCCGCTTCGTCACCTGGCATGATACGCTGTGAGCTTTGAATGTCCAGTAAACACACACACACCCGTACCCTTTTTCCCAGTCCAATACACAATCACAATTATAACGTCAAATAGTAAAGCATGATACTTCAATAAATAAATAAAGGGTTAGGTTAGGTATTAGCAACTAGAAATCCCCCAAAGAGATTTCGTCCTTCCAACCACAAGAATCGGACGCGGATTATTCGGTATGCCCCCTCTTTTGATGCTTTGTTGCAGAACTAACCTTGGATGCCTACCAACAGTTATATACCGCGTAGCGCCAACCGCAGGGCCTCAAAAGAGACGGTAAAAATAGGGCCTTGCCCGAATCCCTCCTTACACCAAACCACCTAGGGTCCGAATACAACCTGCTCCGTTCAAGGGTTCCGAAAACCACTTACGCAAGACTTTAACTTCAAATAGGAAACGCATCCCAACAATCCATACATCAC
>NW_021026751.1:169467-205496 GCF_004153795.1 Camellia sinensis
AGCTTTCTGTGCCATCTTTTAAGGCTTTCAAATCAAAATTTTTGGCTCTTTTAACACTGAAATTCGGAGTATATTTAGTGGTAGAAATCAACTTTTGAAGTCCAAAAATAGGAGGGTAGCCTCCCTCCTAGTGTTTTTGCTTCCAGCCTAGGTTGCTTCACATGTTAGCATGATTTTCTAGCTTATCCTAGCTTGATCCCAGCATGTTTTTTGCTACTGTTTTGGCATGTTTCAACTCTGTTTTTGTTGAAGCCCCGAAATGTGTATTCACTTTAAAGACCCTAATGATGAATTATTTTTTAAAGCCCTCGTTTGCTTGAATTAATTCGAATCTTGTCAGTTAGCAATTGCTATTTTTATTTTTTATCGAAAAAGAAATTTCTCTTACCAGATTAGGTTCCCTAACTTAATTTAATTCTACCTAGGTTGCATGTATTTAACTTCAAGCCCTCACCTTTTTTTTTTATTATTATTCAAAAACTTGCCCCAAATATACTTGTACCTTGTACCCTTGGTATACAAATCAATCTTGCAATATATTATATAGGCATATATACACCTTGAGGATGTGCCTAGGACCAAAAATTAATTAAAATAATAACCCATCACACTTCCCCAAGGCTCATGATTAAAGATATTCTAGGAAATCCAAACCTAGTGACTTAGACCTAGGTTGCAAATCTCAAAACTAGTTACCTTTCAACTAAAGATCAACTAATTGATGCCAAAACCTATGATTTAGCACCTTAGTTACTCCTATCCCATTTGACACAACCAAAATCCTAGCTTTTCCATCCATTTTCAACTAAAGGGCTTTTATGTCCTTTTACACCAAATTGCCTATATATACCACACCTCCTAGCTTGCAAACTCACACAACACACTCACTCTCCACACAACATTTTGGTTAGAGAGAGGGAGGAGAGCAAGGAAGGGAAGACTATAGGGAGAAGAGGAGGAAGAAGAGAGTTTCTTATGCAAAGCTTAGAAGGTAAGCACCAACACAACCTTCTCTTCATTTCCTTTTCTAATGCATGTTCTAAAGTTTCTGAATTAATGTTCCGGATCTGTATTATCAAGTTCTTATGTCAAAAAAAATGGTAAGGGTTGTGTATTGATTTCATCCCTCTTGTATTTTCCTTATTTTGGCACAAACCATCTTCGTTTTGTACAAATCTCTGAACTTTCAAGGGCACTCTTTCAAACAAATTTTCTGAGTTAAACATGTGATAGTTAGCATATTTTTCTCACACAAAAAAATGAAACTTTCCCATGGTGGAACCCCTTTTTATAAATTTTTCTTGTTTTGGGCATTCTACCTTAAACCTGTTTTTGCAGTCAATCTTCAAAAATTCAGAAAAATGTACAAAAAATATTTTGAACCTATATTTCATGTCAAAACCTTCCTTAGAAGTTATCTTTCAACTAAAATTTGTTTTCATCAAAAAAACATTGAGCGGTTTGCAAGAAAATCAAGTTTTCGTAACAGTCGACGCGATCTGGACAGATTCTGGACAGTGCTGAAATACTTTCTAAATAATTTAGAATCTGGAAGAGCAACACCAATCCGAAAAATGTTCTATAAACCAGATCGAATCCTCTATAAACCATAGGAAGGCCAGCGGTAAAGGGTCTAGAATAGCTCTTTCATTTTAATCTTTATGCGATATTAAATCTAGAAATTTTTGTTAGGTGTGGATATCTTGTACCTTTGAGTTCATGAGAATGTTTGCAGCTTATAATCATATCTTGACCTGATAATATATGTGTTGTGGTTTATGCTATTTACCTTTCTTATAAGAATGTTTGTAGCTTATAATCATAACTTGACCTGATAATATATGTGTTATGGTTATGTTAATTATCTTTCCCATCTTAAGAATGCATGCTTATATGGATATTATTGTTTTATAAGTTAAGCTAACCTTGTCTTAAAACATTTAACTCAACGGGAAACCTAATTGGGAGGGTTTGGGTTTCGAGCACTTGAGTAATGAAAAAGTGAGAATATGTGTCACTCCGAAATGTGGCTTCCCACAACTTGAACATGTCGGCTTAGTATCACCTTCCTGTTTCAAGTTGCTGGAACTGCCCATATTCACCTTCTTCTTGGCACCAAACGGTACTTGGTGATTGTCATAATTCTACCTCTTTCTCTGGCTCTTCCCTGAACTTTGATATCTGTTTAAATGGGCTTCTGCCATGATGGCTTTATCCAATACTCCGGCGTAAGTCGGCATGTTGAGCATATTCACCCGATCTTGTATGGGTCCACGAAGCCCACTCTCAAATTTCCTGGCTTTTCTATATTCGTTATTGACCATGTGAGGTGCATACCTTGCTAATTCGGTAAAGGTACGATCGTATTCGGCCACCATTTTGCTGCCCTGTGTTAACATCTGAAACTCTGTGGTCTTGCGATCCCGAACGCTGAGGGAAAAATGCTTGTCGTAGAATAACTCCAAAATCTGGCCCATGTCAAGCCTGGATTGTCTTCTCGGATCATCATCCACTATCTTTGAGCGTCGTCGTCCAATGTGAATGCTGCCAATGACACCTTCTGAATGTCGATGCTGGGAAAAATCTCTAACAACTTCTCCATTTCCAAAACCCACGCTTCGCCTTTCATCGGCTCTATACCCCCATGGAACTTCGGCGGATTCATCTTCTTGAATTCATTAATCAAAGTCAATGTGTCGTCCCCATACAAAGTCGGTTGTGCAGGCACTTACGGCACTGGAGAGGGTGGAGGCAGAACTGCATCTCGGCCATTTGTCTGCTCGGCCAGAGTAGAGGTAGTACTGGTGTTCTGTTGCCTTGTTCGCCTCAACTCATGGGCCAAACCCTCTACCATCCTTTCTAGTCGGTCTAACCTGTCCTCGGATTGATCTCGGCTAACTGGAGGTCTACCCGTTCTCATGATGCTAGAGGTATGCAACATGTGACGCTTTAAAACAAAATGAACAAATAAACATGTTTACAAGCAACAAATGTTCATGCCGAGATAATGCACACCTTGTCAAGTAGCAAGCAATATGACGCAATCCTAACATCATTCTAAGGAATATCCTATGCTCTTTAGGACTCAAAGTGTGTGAATAACGTACTATAAGGAACCGGTGCTCTGATACCAATCTCTCACGACCCCATTCTGCCCCTAGTAAAATGGTGCCATGATGGCCAGTAATCCAAGACTACCAAAGGCCAACTTACAAAGTCACACACGATCAGAGTATACATATGGGGCTTACATGTGCGGAAGCAATAAATTTAAATCTAATTAGTCCATAAGAGCTGTGCATAGATTAAATGAAATGACATACATTTTAACATGGTTTACAACTTGGATACAAATAAAATAAAGTACATATTACATTTTGATCAAAAGGCTTCTCAAGCAGACATATACAAAAGACATAAACTACTAAGCTAAGAAGCATAATCTTCAAGATACTACAAAATATGAATCCAAAACAAGCTTGCGAATAATCATCTAGGCGTCGCCGCCTTCTTGCTTGTCACCTACATATATATAAGGAGAGGGTGAGCTTGGATACTCAATGAATGATATTAGTAATAAAGGGTTAAATGAATGATATCCGAGATCTTTATCAAAACAATACATATTATAGCTTGTACAAAATCAAGGGATGAACCAAGGTCATCTATCAAGTCTTTCAAAGCTTCAAGGGATGCTTACTAGCATCAATATAATACAAGGGATGACATTCCAGACAAAACAAGGAAATAATCGACCAGGAATCGATCAGACAAACCCACTCGCACAAGGCCGTCGGTGGCTAGGGAGATATCTCAAATAAGGATACTAGTTGCATTATAGTCCCCCAGCACTAAAGACTTTCAAAACAAGGGTACTTGGTGCATTATAGTCCCCTAGCACTAAGGACTTTCAAAATAAGGGTACTAGCTGCATTATAGTCCCCTAGCACTAAGGACTTTCTAAGAATGCCATCAAAACAAGCATAATACTTGATACAAAATTAGGGATAGTCATTCATGCTTGATCAAATACTTTTCCAAAGCAAAGCAAAGCTTTATCAAAACTTTATAACATAGCTTTATTAAAAGTACCACTCACATAGCTCTTCGGGTGTGGGGATTTCAAGCAAGGATCCAAGGCCTATAAGTACATAATAAATCCCATTGAATGCACTTCAAGAAAACAAGAAAGGATGCTCAAAGATGGATATGAAATGCATTCCTAAAACAAGTTTTACATGAGTGTAAATGATCCCGGCATTTCTTTCTAAAACCAAGTCAAAACAAAACAAAACATGTGCTGGGAGTTAAGACACTGTTCCTCATCTCGGGAAAACATGCTGGGTACCAACCAGGTCTTGGCCGAGGTCCCACACCTCTCGGCCGAGATGTGGTCCCGATGTCTACATTCAAGGAAATGAAGTCGGGGAAAATCTGGGTTTCCCTCTTAATGAACATGAAGAACAAGATCATGAAGAACATGAATGCTAAAATCACAACTTCTTTATTCAAAATCTGAGATTTCATGAGGTGAGTTCGAAATCATGGACATGGGTACCCATACTTGAAGATTTTAAGAAAACAAACACAAAAACATGGATCTTGATACAAACTTTTAGATCAAAACATGGGTTTTCTTCAAAAACACATGAACATCATTTTCTCTTTCTAAAACAAACTTTAAATCAATGCATGGCTCATGAATCATGCTAGATCATGCAATGTGATTAGATTAACATAAAGAACAACAAGAGTGGATCAAGAATCTAACCTCAAGACACGGATCTAACGGTTCAAACTCTAAAGATCAAGCTTGGAATCTAGATTTGACACTCTAAACTTCTCTTCCTCTCCCTAGAGCTTCTCTCTCTACAATGCAAAAGATACGACACAAAATGATAAGTTTTCTCTACTGCCAGCATACTTAACCCTCTGCTGGGACACGTGGCAACGACTGGTTGGCTCTCCTAAAGTGTGTATAACAAGCAAGGTGGCAAGGGCACTCTGGTAAGGCGAGGATCTCGGGTTAGAACATCGGCTTCGGCAAAAGGGGTCTCAATGATCTCGGCTAAGAAGGACAACACTTGGCCTAGCTGTGCCACACCTCAGCCTAGATGTGCCACACCTCGGTCTAGGTCATACCAATCCAGCAACAAGACCACTAGGTGTAAGAATCAAAGACCTAGGGTGTCTAGATGATAACATCTCGGCCTAGATGAAACACATCTTGGCCTAGGTGACGCACACCTCGGCCTAGATGACGACATCTCGGCCAATATGCCAGGGTGAAGGTGGAGGTAGTGTGACCTAGGCTTAAAATGACCTCGGCTCCACACACCAAGCAAGAAACAAACATGCAAACAACACTTAGACAAAACAAATCAAGGTCTGCAAAATGCAACTTAACAAAACAATTTCGTGTGAATGCATGTGAGTATGACTAAGATAAAAATGAGGGTTGTTACAACTACTTTGACTTATCAGAGACGTTCTAGGGAGACTTGACAGATCCCCATTGAGCCTGCACCAGCTGGTCACGCACTTGTCGGAGTTCGAGGCTCGACTCCGGTATGTACCAAACTTTACGCTTTGCATATTTACTTCAGTTCAATTATGCTTTATAGAATACTGATCCCTTCAATGCAGTTGCAGGCACCCATAGAGTACACATGGCAGGCCCTTGAGCTAGTGTCTTCCTTGACAGAGATGGCACAGACGAGCTTGGATCTACTTAGCCTCTACAGGATTACGGTAATTTCTTTCACTTTGCACTTCATGTCACACAGTTTCTCTGCTGACACATTAGCACTTCAGTTGTTCCATACTACACTGATCTGATACATTGCACTAGAACACCGCATTGATACACTATTCCCATGCACTGCAATCATTTACTGCTCACGGCACATTATCTTTTGCATCTAATATACATCACAACTCTAAAACATCTTAACAAACTGCCCTTTTCAGATTCCTTTCGAGATGCTAGCCCCATCGGATGCCCCAGCAGGAGCCACAGCAGGACCTTCAGTACCTCCCCCAGCAGCAGAGAGGATAGGGAGACAGGCTCAGGCACGCAGTCGAGGTAGAGCTAGAGGTATCCGTAGCAAGAGCGGTCCTTCAGAGCCCATTCTGGGTGATGATGATGATGAGATGAGCGCGGAGGCTGAGGCAGCGAGTCCACAATCCGAGTCATCTGATGGGGGAGACAACGACGCCGGCTTGGATTCTGCCAATAGTGAGGCTGGGGAGGCTGAGGAGGGTTCCAATTCAGGCTCTAATCCAGCTTCAAACAGCGGTGCCGATGGTGACAGTGCTCCAGAGTCTGTTCCGCCAAGGAAGAGGACGAAGAGGGCCTCCCGAGCTTGAGATAGTTGGCACTGATTTAGATGCTCTTTTGCTTTGTTTTCTTTTTGCTAGTAGTGTTAGCACATTGTATAGCCTTGGGCAGTTTTATTTTCTCAAAACTTGTACTCTTTAGCAAAAAGAAACCATGATTGGAATGAAAACAACCTTTTGGTTTAAAAAGTATTGCATTTTACATTTTAAGCATTGCATAACATGGCACAGCATGAAAATGAGATTGATCTTTGTTTGAAAACTGCACATTCAAATTGCATTGGTCTTAATCAGATAGTGAACCAACTAATAACTGAAAGAACAAAACAACTCGATAAACAACATAAATACAACTCGATAAGTAAATCACCACAACTTGATAAACAACATGCATACAACTCGACAAGCAAATTACGACAACTCGATAAACAACACCAAATGATTACAACTTGAAGAAACATGCTTAAGCCCGAAAAGAACCAAAACAAGACCTCGAGAGGTGCGAATAACAGAATATAACTGCTAAAAGCAACTGGATCTTCACACAGGAGATCATTGGGCATGAAAGGGAGGCTATCGGTCATGGGGAATGGCCTGCTGGCCATTATTTCCTTCTGTCGGCCATAAATGTGCCTATGCTGGCCATTGATGAGTCCCTGCTGACCATCAATGGGCCACCGCCGACCATCGATGAGCAGAACCTCCGAAATGTTGACACCTGTCCTCCACTCACTACCTTATCTTCTACAAAGGTTCCAGCTTCGTGTTTTCTTCATTTCAACTCCATTTTTGCCCCAAATGGAACCATTCTTCATCGAAAAACTCTCCAATTGGATTGCGACTGTAGATGGCTCGGAAAAGTTAAATTTATAAGGTTTCGAGCTAAGTGCACTCTTCCCGCTAAGGCGTACTCCGCTCTATTTTCTGTTCCTCCATGCCACAGCTAGATGTTGGAATCCAATTACAGATGTGTTTAGCTTCGGGGGACAAGAGATGTGTCCTACAATCGAAGAATTTCAAGCTTTGATGGAGTCACAGCGCAATGAGGAGATCTTGCCCCAGTCTCGTTTTGGCCACATCCAAGCCTTGGGAAGAATGTGCGGGCTCACTTTGCATGATGCTCAGTCTTTGGTTCACAACGGGGAGTTGGACATCCCCAGCTTGATTCATCGATTTTCTGATGCCGGCAACCACGTCAATCACTTTTGGCAAAGTTTTCGGCAACATGCCCTCTGCTTGTGTATGTTGGCCCATTTTCTACTTGCCCCTAGCTTCGGAGGGTCTAGCATCCGTGTGATTGAAGTCGCCCAAGGCTTGAAAGAGGGCAAAAGCTGTATTGGCATGGCACTAGCCGAAACTTTGATGGGCTTGGATGCTTTCCACCGCCGAGAGACAACCAAGCTTGCAAGGAGTCCACTACTCGTGCAGGTAATGTTTCCCGCCCTTCTCACTTGTGTTTCTCACATCACTCGACCCTCAGGCTCTGTTTTTCTCCAAAAACCCTTTTCTCACTTTTTCTCTCCTCGTACACCTCTCTATTCTTTAATCTCTCTTATTTTTCATCCCTCCCCAGGTATGGTTGATGTAGAAGTTGAAGGTAGTGGATGCTTGTCCCGCGTATTCAGCACGTGGCTATTTCTTTCGCACACGGCTAGTTGACTTCCCAAACGAGGGATGGTGGTGCCACTGGATGTGCAGCAGGTCTGCTATTGACATTGCTTGGCGTTGCCCCTAGTATGACCTGCTTGAGATGAGCTACAACATGTCTCAGCAGCCTGGTATTTAGTTGGTTGGCTTAATACACTGTGTCTTCTACTTCCCATTCCGATTCAGGCGTCAGTTCGGCCATGACCAGACTTGCCCGAAAGAGGGGATAGAGTACCCAGTTTCATTTCCAATCAGAGGCACATAGCTAGCTCGGTATTCCACTGCATGGAGGACTAGAGAACTTTTGGCCTCTGCTCCCAATTTCAGTTGTGCCCTTTCTGGTGAATGCATAGCATGGCTTGAAGATGAGGCACAAACCAGGCCTACTTTGGCATCCGAAGCTTCCACAAGCTCTGGAAAGGGATGCAGGAACACCTGACTATGCCCCAAGTTTATTACTTTAATCAGTACTTTCAAGTTTTCTTTTTGAATGCAATAAAAAATAACTTAAATTTGTGTCGAGAGTCGGAGAACTCTGTATTGAAATCAACGAAATTGAAGGTTGTGGGTACTGAAAATTTTTTGTTTGGTCCAAAAATGGTCTAAGTTGTAAAAAGATTAATTTGAACAAAATCAACTTTTATCAAAACTTTTCAAAACAATTTTCGATATGGATCATAACTGGACACGCCCAAAAACTATCCTTGAGATGCACAACCCCGAATCCAACAATTGGAAAGTTGCCCCTTGTCTGAATAGCACTGCACTAGAGATCACAGCCGAACTCTCGGATGTGGAATAGACAAAGATGACTAACATAATCACATGGACACAGTTGATTTGGAAGTGTTTATGGCTGGACTTCAGAATGAAGTTGCCTACGTATCCCAAAGATGGGAATCAAGCCTTACGTAGTTCGGTTTAGGTTCACTCGTGTATTTACACTATCCTTTTGCGCTCTAACTTTTGCCAAGGCCGCCCTTTCTGGGTTTTCAACCTTGCGAGCTCAGTTTTTCTTATTTCAAATTTTTTGTGCTCTAACTTTTGCCTAGGTCACCCTTTCGGGTTTTCGGCCTAGCGAGCCACTCAGGGATAGTATTTCTTCAACTTGTCCATGTTGACTGGTTGGGAAAATTTAAGGCCATCTAAATCCATAAGAACAACGGCTCCACCCGACCAGATAGACTTGATAATGTAAGGACCAGTCCAATTAGGTCTGAACTTGCCCCTAGGATCGTGGATGGGAGCTCGGTTGTCTTTAAGCACCAAATCCCCTTCCTTCAAATTCCTGAACTTAACCTTCTTGTTGAAAGCCCGGGCAATTCTGCGTTGATAACCTTGGATGTGATACAGTGCTTTCAGCCTTCTCTCGTCGAAGAGCATGAGTTCCTCAAATCTGCTCTGCTGCCAATATGCCTCTGCTATCTGGCACTCAGCCATTACCTGCAGTGAAAAAACCTCAACTTCGATAGGCAGAACAGCCTCCATCCCATAAACCAAGGAATACGAAGTTGCCCCAGTAGAAGTTCGAATTGATGTTTTGTGACCCCAAAGAGCAAATGGCAGATTATCTGGCCAGTTCCTGTAGGTTTCTACCATCTTCTGTAGAATGTGCTTGATGTTCTTGTTGGCAACCTCAACAGCTCCGTTGGTTTGCGACCGATATGTAGATGACTTATGAAAAGCCACGTTGTATTTCTCCAACAAGTCAATCACCTCCTTCTTGAAGTGGGAACCATTATCCGAAATAATCTCGTTCGGGACTCCATAGCGACAGATAATGTTGTTCCTAACGAACTTAGCTACGTGTGACGCTTTCAGCACTGCGTAAGATTGGGCCTCGACCCACTTTGTAAAATAGTCTATCACTACCAAGATGTACTCATGCCCATTCAACCTCATCGGAGTAACTGCCCCAATCACATCAATCCTCCCGACTGAAAATGGCCATGGCGAAGTCATGTTGTACAACTTCGACGGCGGAATGTTCATGCGATTTGCATGGACCTGGCATTTGTGGCACTGCTGAACAAAGCCAATATAATCCTCCTCCATGGTTGACCAGTAGTAACCCTGTCTGAGAATCTTCCGAGCCAGCATTACCCCGCTCATGTGCGCTCCGCACTCTCCTCCGTGGATGGCCTCCATCAGGCGCTTAGATTCGTCAACATCAACACACAGTTTATGCATCCCAAGATGACCCCGTTTGTATAGTTTACCCCCACAGACGATGAACTGAGCAGCCATTCTTCGTATTGCCCTCTTGTCTTTGAAATTTTCCCCTGGTGGATAGGCCTCCTTTTCCAAGAAGTTCCAGATGTCATGGTACCAGGGGTTTTGATCTTGTACTTCGTCTATGGCGGCAATCAGCTCGTAGGCCGGCACATACCTCTGTTCAATGATGATCAGACGCATCCGAACTCCCAAAGGAATGTTTATCATAGAAGACAGAGTTGATAGAGCGTCAGCGAACCAGTTGCTCTCTCTTAACAGATGGGTGAAGGTTAACTTCTCAAACCTAGGAATTAGAACGTCTAGGGTTTGGTGATAGATTTTCATCCTTTCTTCTTTAACCTTCCAGTCTTCTTTTGCTTGAGACACAACCAGGTTCGAGTCCCCAATGACGTCCAACGTTTTTGCCCCTAGTTCCAGGGCAGCTTCTAAGCCAGCGATACATGCCTCATACTTTACCTCATTATTCAATACCTTGAACCAGAGTTTGAAAGCTAAGGGTATGTGGGAATTGCCGAGTGCCATCAGCAACACCCCTATCCCATACCTGTAACGGTTAGACGCTCCGTCAAAGTACAACGTCTAAACCTTTTCTTCGAGCTGCAGAATGGCCTCATCCGAGAACAAATATTCTACTGCTTCATCCCCCTCCATTGGGTGATTGGCTAGGAACTCCGCTACCGCTCTCCCTTTCACAAACTTGCGCGTCATGTACTTCAGATCAAATTCGGAGAGAAGAAGCAACCAACGAGCTAGCTTACCCATAAGTGCTAGTTTCTCGAAGAGATATTTAATGGGATCTAATCTCGAAACCAGAATTACGGAGTGAGCTAACAGGTAGTGCCTCAACTTCCTGGTAGCCCATACCAAGGCCAAACAAGCCTTCTCAAGCGGAGTGTAACGGGTCTCCTATTCCAGCATTTTCTTGCTCAGGTAGTAGATAGCTTTCTCCACTTTATCCTCAGATTCTTGCGCAAGCATGCAGCCTATTGTCGTGTCAGTTACTGATAGATACAAAATCAACGGTTTTCCTGGCTCTGGCGGTGACAACATAGGTGGGTTCTGTAGATACTGCTTGATCTGTTCGAAAGCAACTTGACATCAGTCATCCCATTGGAACTTTTTTCCTTTCTTCAAGAGACCAAACAGTGGTTCACAAGTCAAGGTTAATTTTGCATTAAACCGTCTTATGAATTGCACTTTACCCAGAAAGTCACACGCCTCCTTTTTAGTCCTTGGTGGTGGCATTTCTAAGATGGCCTTGATTTTTGAAAGGATCGACCTCGATGCCCCTTTATGTGATCAAGAACCCCAGCATTTTTCCTACTGTAACACCGAAAGTACATTTCTGAGGATTCAGTCGCAACCGATACTCTCTGATCCGTTGGAAAAAATTCTTCAAGGCGGTGTAGTGGCCCTCTCTTTCCTTGGACTTGACAATCATGTCATCCATGTACACCTTAACCTCTTTGTGGATCATATCATGCAAGATAGTGGTTGCAGCCCGTTGATATGTAGCCCCAGCGTTCTTCAAACCAAACGGCATCACCTTATAGCAGTAGGTTCCCTATGGGGTAGGGAAAAAAAGCTTTCTCCCTATCTTCGGGTGCCATCATAATCTGGTTATAGCCCAAAAACCCATCCATGAATGAGAGCAGCTCATGCCCAGCAGTGAAGTCCACCAATTCGTCGATATGCAGCAGAAGAAAGTCGTTCTTCGGACTGGCTTTGTTCAGATCTCTGAAGTCCACACATACCCGAATTCTGCCATCCTTCTTCGGCACCGAAACTATATTGACAAACCAAATAGGGTACTTAGATACTAACAGGAACCTTACATCAATTTACTTGGTGACCTCTTCTTTGATTTTCAGAGCCCAATCCGGGCGGATCCTTCGGAGCTTCTGCTTAACAGGTCAGGCCAATGGGTCAAGAGGGTTCCAGTGCTGTGCAATCTCAGGATCGATTCCAGGCATGTCTTCGTAGGACCACGCGAAAACATGTTTAAAATCTTTTAATAAAGCGACTAAGCGCTCGCGTTCCTCCGAAGACAACGTGGACCCGATCTGGACCAACCGCGAATTCTTCTGAATACCAACATTAATTGAGGTGATTTCATCAACCAAAGGTTTTACAAACCTCTCCTGCTCTCGATTAATCAAATGTTTCAAAACCGGAGGAATTTCTTCCTCGTCGTTGCCATCAAAGTTTTGAAAGTTCTGATTAATGCAATAAACTAAAGGCACAGAAAAATACTCAGAAGCCACAGCTGTACCATTCTCATTAACAACATCCAGTTCGTCTGATTCTTCGGTTACAACCGACTCAAAGGAAAATGAAAAAGATGACCTGGACAAGACAACGGCATCCGGGTTATCAACCCCAGAATGCCGGACTCTGACTCAACGAACTAGAAATTCTTTGATTCCGACTCACAGACTCTGTGGAATCAGATTATGCTTCACTACCCGACTCAAAACTACTAGATAAAAAGCCCTCCTCGTATTACCAGACGAGGGAGGGTGCGATGGATGCATCCAGAATGCCAGAAGAAGGGCCTACAGCCGTTTGATCCCCAATCATAGAAACAGAGAAGTCATCTCCCAAGCACTCTGGTGTGATCTAAGGATCTAAGAGGAGACAAGCTAGCGCTGCTCCTATCTCAATTTTTGTGGCATCGGACTCATCCTCTTTGCACTGCTCAGCCTCAGCTGGTGGGTTAGTCTGCTCTTCTGCAACTTCATTCCCTGACAACTGAAGGCCAAAAAAGATCTCGAAACCGGGCAAACACCGCTTCTCTGAATTCAACCATGGTTCCGGAAAGCCACAAAATGGGAAATCTTCCCCCTCCCGAACAAAGCATCTGTTCAGGGTTCCTTGGATAGGTCTGTGCACCAACTCGTAGTGCTTCCCGGCTTGCTTAGCCTTGGCTCTTCCGGCCATTTCCCTTCCTTTCCTTGCCCAATCCTCCTTGGTAGGCGAGCAACCTAAACCAAAGGTATATGGGTTGTGTGGCACTTCGGCCAATTTAGCGACTCCCTTCCGGCCACTTCTCCCCAATCCCATTCCGGGCATGTGTTGAAGCTTATTCATGAGGTAGACAGATTGTGCACTGACATACAGTCCCTCATCAACAGCCAGCATATCCTATACTACCTGAGCCTTAACCAAGGTGAATCCCGACAAAAAGACATCCTCCACGCCGTGTTCAATTTCCAAGACCGGTGTAAAAACCTCTGGCAGCGGATGTATGGAAGAGTTCCCAAAAACAATTGCCACCCCCTTTCCGTGGGGGTACTTCAGCATCTGGTGTAAGGTGGAAGAGACAGCTCTCACCTGGTGCAGCCATGGCCATCCGAGTAGCAGATTAAAGGTGGCCGGAACATCCAAGACACGAAACTCGATGTCCTACTGCCCTGGGCCAACCTGAGTTTTGATCCGTACTGTCCCCATCACCTCCTGACTTGTGTTATCATAGGCCCGAATTACCTGGGTTGTTGGTCCAAAATCTGCCGGCTTCAAACCTATAACATACGCCGTTCGTGACGGACATACATTGATTGCAGATCCCGTATCAACCAAGACAACCGGTATCCATTTCTCTTTACACTCCACAGAGATATACAACGGCTTCTTAAGTTCAGAGCCCTCAAGCAGTAGTTCTTTGTTTGTGAAGGTCAAAGTCGGTGAAGCTCCACCCGGGAAAACCAACCCCACCAATTGCTCGGGCGTTGTATTAATCGAAAGCTTAGCCTTGTCCATGGCTGAAAGGACGGCTTGTCTATGCACCCTTGAGGCCATAAGCAGTCCCCAGATGAAGATGTCTGCTTGGATTTTCTTCAGCTGCTTCAGCACAGCTTCCTGCTCTAGCAGTTTATCTTTCTACTTTTTTGCTTCCTTGTCTTTCCCCGATGCCTCCGGCTGGTCCAAATGTGGGGGCTTGAAGTACCGCCCACTTCAAGTCATATGGTCGACTTGTTCGGTGTATCAAGTGTCGTCTGGTTGATTTTTTCCCCAGTCTTCATCCGTAAGGGCAAGATGCAAATCATCGTCTTCCCACCACATCCTATCGGCAATCAATAAACAACTGTCTGGTCCCTCTGTAGCTGTTCCTGTGTTCACAACACATTCTGTCCTGACAGGACCCTTGGCTTTTCTAGCCCTGTTATCATTCTCGATTTTCTGTTGTTCAAACCGCTTCAATGCGGCCTCCTGTTCGGTGTCTGCTGTACACAAACTGCCCAAGTCCCGAGTAAAATTCTCAGCACTGGTGCTCTCCGATGACTCATTCTTGTTCTCGGCCATTCCGGCCATTACAGATGTTTCTGTTTTTGACAGTTCCTACCTTGGTAGAGATCCTTTATCAATATCAGGCTCGTCACTGAGCCACCCTGTAGTATCTGTTGCCCTGTTCGCATCAAACCACCCAACCTGTACATCCCCTAGGTCTTGCGCATCAAAGAACTGCAGGTTGCTGATATCTTCCTTCAGCTTGGCCAAATCAGCCAACCCCTAACTCGGTCCGTCCTCCTGGACGACATTTACCTCCGCCCCAGTCGGCAACTCCACCCCTGGCCTAGCCTGATCAACTGGCACAATATAACCACACGGGTTGTATGCTTCCTCAGTTAAGCTCTCAGTGCCCTCAGGTTCTGAACCAACGTTCCCATTCTCCTCCAAGGTCACCCTAGTCTTGTCCTCGACAATCACTACCACTGGCTTGGGTAAGGTTAATGACGTGCTCATCATGTACAAGTATGTGCTTTCGGGGATGAACAACACCGGCTTGGGTAGGTAGGAGGGAGTGATGTATATGCTAGGGTCGTAGGGAACAGCTGTGGTTTGGATCAGGTTTATCTGCCTGGGTGGAGGAGGGGGGTTGTTATGTGGTGGGAGAGGGTTAGTTGTGACATTTGGCTTCTCAGGAGGCGCAATCACCTTGTTGTCAATGAGATCCTGGATCTCATGACGGAGTCTGAAGTAGAGCTCGGTGTAATGACCATGCTGCTGGTGAAAGGCATAATATTTGGCTAGGTTATGTGAGGGAAGGAGCTTATTTGGTAGTGGGCGTGGTTCTAGGGGCTTCAGATGCCCCTTTCTGATCAAGACCTTCAAGGCCGCTGATAAAGACATATAGAGCGGGGTGAAAGTCCTTTGACCCCGGGGTGGATTTTTTGCTGGTTGCGAGCTGGTTCCGGATGCACCGATGAAGGGTGTAGCTGTTTTTGGCGTGGTGGTGACCATGCCGACATCAGAAGTTCTTGCGGCTGCACTGTTACTTGTAGCTGCATTCGAACCATGTGTAAATGCCCGCTTGGGCTGCTCCTTCTCCTAGTCAATCAGACCTTGCTTCATAGCATCTTCGATCTGTACCCCTATCTCATGCAAATTAGCAAAGGTGGGAAGGGGTGAGACAATCATTTTCTACATCAACTTCGATTGCAGGTTGTGCACAACCATTCTTATCTAATCTTTTTTGGGTGGCCGAGTTGTCATCATGGAGGCCTTGGCCTTTCATCGAGTGACAAAGTCAGAAAAGCCCTCCTTTGGCTCTTGTCGGGTCATCTCGAGATCACGAGTCATGACCTCAATTTGGGTATTGTAAGCATATTGGGCGATGAAGGCCTCGGCAATCTCCTCCTGGTTTCTTTTCACTAAATCCTCCAGTTTGGTATACCAGATGATCGCAATACCCGACAGGGTCTGACCAAAAAGAGATAGTTTCTGGAGTCTAGTCAAGCCCATTAGGCACAGAATATCTAAAAACAGCCTCAAGTGAACCATAGGATCACCCGAACCGTCGAAGTAGTCTATGTGAGGCATTTTGAATCTATCCAGCAATGTCACCGCCGAATCTGTGTAGCCATCCTCTATGTCTGGGATTGAGTTGACTCCCTGAGCTCGTTTAAACAGCTTTTTAAGCTTGCTTACTTTCAAAGGAGTAGAATCGACCTCAAATTTGAACGGTGTGTCAGTTGGGAAGGCTGGTGCTTTTGAAGTCTGTGGTAGGACTGGTGGCAGGACTGGCCCTGTTGGAATGTCTGTATTCTCCTGGACAGTAGTTGTATCCCCGGGTGTTAGAACCCTAGATGGGGGTGGGGGTGGATGCGAAGCAGATGCTCCAGCTTGTTGCAGTTGCTATTGTTGTTGAAGTCTAGCAATTAGTTCTGCCTGCTGGGCTACAACCTCTGTCTAACGAGTGGTGACCTCCACTTGGCGAGCAGTATCCCACTGCATAGCCTCCATGGTTTGTTGGAGTTGACGAATCATGTCCTCCATACTGTCTATAAACTGCTGATCTGTTCGAACAGGTGTATATTCTCTCTCTGTGGTAGAAACGGAAATCTCAGCCCAACTGAGCACAGGTGGGGTAGACAATGACCGTTGAACTAGCGACTACTGTACTGGTGATCTATGCCTAATTGCCCTCCGTCTTGTAACTGGGGGTAATGAAGCAAACACTAGTTGTCCATCAATAAGATCCTCAGATCTAGAAAGCCCTCTACCTCTGGTCCAGAGTGCTCGGGGGTATCTGTCTCGTCGAAAGCAATTGTGAAACATTACCCTTGCAAAAAGAAAAATAAAGCAAAAAAAGGAAACAACAATCAGAAAACGGACAGCACCTCGGCTTAGATAAAGACAACACAAAGTTGAAATCATAAGCTGAACAATCTGCACTAAAACACTAATTTCTGCCCCCAAATTTCTGCCTCAAAACTGATACTCTCAAACACTGATGTCCTCAGACTGATACCCAAACTTGCAACTGATACATACATTCCTGTAGAGACACACCCTAATAGCACATATCAAGCAAGTGAGTGCCAAAACACCCCTATAGTGGGGTAGGGTTTCCCTGTTCTAATTTCGTCAGGAACTAGGGGTTCGCTACGCAAGCAAACGGTTTCAAACAATCCTGCATTCAGGTGAGCAACCTGTCCTAATTTTGAATGGTATCTATGGCTTCCGATATGCAACTAGGTCGAATGGTCAAAAAGGGTGCCTCAGCAAGGCCACCTAATATACCTCTGGCACCTAACACCAAGAAGTGAAAGGTGGATCAAACAGTACAGTGGCGATCCAGATCCAAGATTTGTGTTTCCATCGTGGTAGAGTCCGCAACCGGTCAACCTTATGGCACGCTTTTCTAAGAGAGCCTCCGGCAAACCGTTCAGGAATAATAGATGGCAAACACTATGACTTAGGCGCACCAATGCAAATGCAATGCAAAAAAACACATAAGTGTAAATAAAACAACATATCGTAAGTTTCAAGTCAAGTTCTCTAAATCCCTAGCAGAGTCGCCAAAAACTGTAGCACTCAACTTTCTTCGAGCGGCCCCCTTTCGGAGAAGGCGCGAATTGGTCCTCTACAGTTCGGACTCCTGTCACGGTTCTGAATCTAATCTCACAAAGTGCAGTGTGAGATTGATAAACACCAAAGAGTCCAATCCGACAAATCATTTTGAAAAATTAGATTTTTTGAATCAAATAATGCCAAAACTGGACTGCTTTTCCAGATTACAGAGTCACCACCTAAATATTTTATTTTTGAAAAACTTAGGAAACCCTGACTCGTGCCAAAGGCCACGTGTCCGTCATCACCAAAGTTGCCTTGGCTCGGGAACTTGGATACGAGAGGGGAAGGTCTTGAAATGAATACCCCCGCTCGCCCGATCAAAGGATCGACCTCTACTAAACATGATATGTTGTTTGATAAACACATGCGTTCTTATTCCAGTTATTAGCTAACTTACTATGTGATGCGCACAACATACAAGTATAGACTAAAATCGCAAGAATTGAAACAAAACAACTCATGTTTGTTTTCGAAAATGGTTTGAAAATGCCACCCTCAAGTGGGCTAAAGCGCGGATTGAATTGTCCCAATTCAAGTAATAAAGCCTTCATCCACAGGCATTTATGCAGTTTATCATTTAAGAAAATAGCCTCATGGCAAGCATGCTATCATGGCAACACTTACACTCATGCAAGTATGCTAAAGCATAAAACTTACAGTGTACTCCAAGCCAAAACAGAAAACTAATTAGAAATATGCATGATCCTAACTACGTTAAAATGCCTAATGCAACACATGCAATAATGCAATTAATAGGCTCGACTATCTAAGATGGCATATGAATGCAACACTTTGATAACATGCTTTGAAACACGTATTCAAATAGGTATTGAAATACGATGCAGTTTGAATGATGCGTTGATTCCGGAGCATGCAAGACAAATGAATGATGCACGCATGTGAGCATAAGTTATGCTAATTGAAAATGACCCTAAACTAACCATCGAAAGCGGTTAAGTAAAAGGGAGAAAGAAGTGGGATTGGAAGACATGCACACACACATGCACTCTTATTACAACATTATGCCCTCGCGAAGGAGTATCCGAATAAATAAGCTAAGCTAAGTTAACTAATCTAATTAAACTAATTAGACTAATTATTACACAACAAATTGAATAACTAGTAAACTACTTACTAATTATTACAAAACAATAAAGAAATATCTAAACTAAGCTACTTAATTATTACAACACTTAATCAATTAACAAACTAATTAAATTACAAAACTAACTAAACATGCATGATATTTAAATTAGGCTACCTCAACTCTGCCTTGGGAATTAGAAGATGCATGCGCTCGATTGCCGCCTTGAAACACTTTATGGTTTGCTCTTGAGAGGCTCTGTTTGCAGGGTTACTTTAGGAACTTTTGCTCAAACTTACCAATCCACTGCTGAGGACTGCACCAGTGGCCTGCCGGCCATGGGAGCTTGTTGTCAGCCACCTACCAGCCAAGGATGTGCACTACCGGCCCAGGATGAAGCAGTGCCGGCCATCGATGAGGCACTGCCGGCCACTGGTGTACTGCATCACCGTTCTGCAACAGAGCTCAAACCAGAGGAAAATGAAGGGTCTCCCAAGGGTATGTGTGTACTGTGTGCCTCCTTATCATCTCAAAACATCAAGGGAGAGGTACTATTGGATCCAAAACCATCAATCAACCATTCACAATGCATGATGGCCAAAGATCCAACTTGTACACATTCAATAAATGCACGAAAAACAAGACTCTAGGACCATTACCTCATCATGGATAATCAAAGGTAATGGAGACCAAAGGAGATTGGCTCATTTCATCACTTGGAGTATGAAATTGACCAATCTTCCCCGTGTTCAATATAACGTCCGATTGAACATAATGCAATGCAAATACAACATGCTTATCTTCCACAAGCTTTACTTTGCTCAATTCTTGTTTACACATTTTAAGTTACCAAACCATTCTTTAATTGATTTGTCCAATGTGAAAGTCCTCTAATGAGAGAGTAGTTAATCAAAAGATGACTTAAGACATGAGAGAGACCATGCCTTTGACTAGGAGGAACCCTCAAAAGAGAGTTAAAGCCATTTAAGCACAAGCCTCAATCCCAAGCTTAAGCACAACTTTAAAACTAACCATCCCTCAAAACAAATAGAAAAATGAAGAAATGATGGAGGTGGCAGAATTTCAATGCTGGAATGGCATGAAACACAAGACTATAACATGCAAACAACTCATGTACAACATGTTAAGAGACTTAAGCATTAAAACTTGTGAAGAGCTTTACACTAGAACCATGCAATATCAAGCACAAAGGACCAAACTAGCCCTAGGCAGACCTCAAACATGCCAAAACAGTGGCTAAAATGAGCTAAGGTGGTAACATGAAAAGCACGAAAGACATGCTCATGTATTGGCTCATAAACTAGGCAAAGGCACAACTCTCAAACATAATGAAAGAGTGATATAAGTGAGAGTGTGATAGAGGTATATGCACTGAAATCACATGCTAAATGATGATATATCATGCAAACATCACAAGCAAAACATGCTAAGGGCCTCAAAACACAAACCTAGTGAAGCTAACTACACTATAGCTATGCAAAGCAAGTCTCAAAGGACCAAGACTACTCAAAACAGAGTTTAAGCATGTCAAAGAAAAGCCAAAAACATGCTGGAGTGGAGCCAACACATGCTAGAATAATAGGTTAAAACATCAAGTATGTTAAGCTAGTAAGCATGATTACACTACAAGTGTAAGAAGCAAGCAAGAAATGACTCAACCAGCCAAAAACAGAGTTATAACATGTTTAAATAAGTCCAAAAACATGCTTGAACTAAGCCACAAAAAGATAGAAACATATGCTCATATGTTAGGCCATCAACACATACAAACAAAACACAAGGAGGGGAGGCCACCCCCTCCTATTTTGGACCTCAAAACCAAGTTTCTACCACTGAAATTCCTCTAGCAAAAAGAGAATTTTTTAAAGGTTTTAAAAAATGGCACAAAGCTTAACAAATAAGCCACAAAAGAGGGGGGAACACCCCCAACCCCAAAAGGGCCCCAAACTACCATTTTTAACACTTAAAAATAAAGGTTTTTGTAGTTGACAACTAGGCCAAAAATAGCATGCAAGGGTGGCCAAATCAATGTACAAAAATAAGCTTAAAAATGAGTAACATCTCACCTTGAAGCACAGCAGCAAATTAGCAACAAAGACAAGCCAAAACCAAGCTAAAACCCTTTTCTAGGACTCAAACAAGATCTCAAGCAACCTCCACACCAAGATGATCAAGTTTGATCAAGAACATCCAAGCAAAAGTGTAGAGAATTCAAGCTTCAAGGCAATATATTTAGAGAGAGAGAATTCTAGAGAGAGAGAGAGAGAAATTTGCTCACAAATTTTTGTAACCCCTTGCATGTATATAGATGAGCTCTATATATAGAGGATGCAAAATCCTCTTGAAGAGATCTAGCCACCCACGTGGGTGCAGATGGTCTATCCTGCAAACAGTTGGCTCAAAAATATCCAAAAAAATATCTGTTGAAACATTGGTGGCTGGCCAGCCATCAGTGATGGCCGGTGGGGGCTCATTGATGGCCGGCAGGCCAAAGTGCATGGCCGGCAGTGCACCTAAAGAAGAAGGCTGAAAGGACCAATACATGGTCCAAAAATGAGGCTGAACTGATGCAGGGTTTGGAAAGCTCAAACCTGTAACGTTCCACCGCAGAATTCAAGTGTTCGGCGAGCGATCAAACTTGTCACTGGATGTCCCTGCAAGAACATCCGAGTCTTGAGGACGGTCAAAAATGGGGTGCCTACATTTGTACAAAAGTCCCACAAACAAATTATACATTTAATGATATAGAAATACATGAATCTATAGCATGTAGAATGTGAAATCCCAAAAGTAATTAAAATGCCCTTAAGGGCTTACATATTCCAAGGCTTGAGCCCGGTTACACAAAAATGGTTTCACGAACCCACACATTTAAAGCCCTTGGTTAGCAAATAAATCACAACAAAAATCGAGTCATTTACTCTTCACAAAATATATCCACGCCCTTAACTCGGCGGGAGCACCACGTCTTTTCCTACACCAAATCCCATAGGGGTGAGCATAAAACCCAGTAGAGAATCCTTAACAAAGTATATACATTTATGCAAGATAACCAATATTAAATGCAAGTGTCATGCAATGCCAATTAAAGAGGATTTCATTTACATGCCTTTTAAAAAGTCACCATGCTCAACAATAGCTTGAAATCTCAACAATTCCAAAATTTACAATTTTATTCAATGGGATAGTAAATACGAATCTGGTAATTCCTAGGTTGGTGTCTGCAAGTAGGCTTAACTAGCACTACCAAAAACCCCACTTTACCGGTTGCTAACCAGAAGGGAAGTGATACCTCCTTCGCGCGTGTTTTCGGTCTTTCACCCTGGACACTCAAGCCAACTTAATCAATTTCATCTGCACCTCCTATCCGGACTTACCAACGTATTTCTCTAAAATATTTTGATAATTCCCATCTCAAACATATTATTTTCCCAATGTAAGCTTTTCCATGACTCAAATTTAAAATGTATAATTATCAATTGAAAGAAGATGTAATGCAATAATTAACAATGTTTCATAAGAATTCTCATCTTCAATAATCTTAACAACAACACGAAGTTAACCAAAATTCCCTTTTTTTTTTCCTCCTTTCAACATTAACTCACAAAATGCCACATGTTTAATCAAGTCTAACAACATGTGGCAACCATTCCAAATCACAATTCTCATAATTCATAAAACTCAACAATGTGCCAATCATAACTACATGTGTACAAGTATTTAACAATAATTTTGAATATAATTTCCAAAACCTCCATACATCAAGAAATTATCATATTTGCAACAATAATGTAAAATTCTCACTCACTCTTTCATTTAATTCAAGAAAAATCCATCAATCCCCACATTTTTCCAAAACCCCCAATTTCTAGGTTTTTCACAAAAACCCCCCAACATTTCCTTATCCCTTTACAAAACCTAACTAAATACCTCAATCTCAATCCATATGGCTCAACATTTCAAGAAAATTTTTAAAAAGAACAAAAGATGAATTTCTTCTACAAGACCAACAATTTCTTGAGCCAAAAACCCATTTTCGAAATAAATAAAGGAGAGTTCTCAAAATCAATCAAAAACTTGCAAAAACATATATATAACTCTAAGTAATTCCCTACCTCAAGTATGAAGGAGAAAAAAAGATGGAACCCTAGAAATTGATGGTGCAAAAATCTAATCTCCACCGCACACAATGTAGCTTTTGAGGAACTCTTCAACTTTCATGAAGGAACTTGGGTTGTAGATGCAATGGATCCAAGAAAATCAAGAGTTTGAAGGGTCTTGGTGTATAAAATGTAGAGAGAAGGGAGATAAGTGTATTTTTAGTGAGAGAGTGATATAAGAAAAGTGATACACACAGCCTCAAAAGAGAAAAAAAACAGAGCTTCACGGACTCAGGCCCGTCCGCACGTACGGCACTTGCCTCCGCATGTACAGAGTGTGCCTCCCACACGTGCGGCTCTGATCCCTGCACATGTGGCACCTTCCGCACCTCCTGTAGACGCGCCCGAACGTCCCAGGAGGGAAATCCCGTTTTGTTCATTTGGGCTCACTACAGTTCGGACTCAATGTTACGGTTCTTAATCTGATCTCACAATGTGCGATGTGAGATTGATAAATCACCAAAGAGTCCAAATCCGGCAAATCGTTTTGAAAAACTGATTTTTTAGAAAGAAGTGCCAAACATGGACTGCTTTGCCAGATACAGAGTCGCCACCTAAATATTTTATTTTGGGGAAATTTAGGAAACCCTGACTCGTGCCTAAGGCCACGTGTCCGTCATCACCAAAGTTATCTCGGCTCGAGAACTTGGGTACGATTGGGGAAGGTCACTTCGTGAGCACCCCGGCTCGCCCGATCAAAGATCAGCCTCTACTAACCATGATATCAAGTTTTTGAAAACACATATGCTCTTATTCCAGTTTATTAGCCTAGAATTACTACGTGATGCGCACAGCAAGACAAGTATAGACTGGATTGCCTAAGTTGGAACAAAGCATCGTATATCCGTTTGTTTCGAAAAATGGATTGAAGTTTGCTACTCGCAAGTAGGCTAAAACACGGGGTTCAACGAATTATTCTAACTCAAGCAACCCAACCTTCACCCACAGGCATTCAGGCAGTTATATCACATAAGCATATAGCCTCATGGTAAGCATGCTATCATGGTAATCCCATCCACCCACCCACCACCACCCGTCACCTACCCGCTATCCGCCCCCCACTTGTTACCACCACCCACTCGCTACCACCCATCACTCGCCACCGTCACATTGGCGAGGCTAATGCAACACATGAGGAATGCAACTACAATAGGCTCGGCTATTCTAAAGATGGCATGTGAAATGCTGCAACTAACAAGTATTCAACTCGGAATCGAAATACAATGCAGTTAGTATGGTGTGCCGAGCCCGGTGCATGCAAGACAGATGAATGAATGCAAACATGCTATCATAAGTATGCTAATTGAAACATGCCATCATAAGTATGCTAATTGAAACATGCCCTAAAACTAACCATCAAAGCAGGTAAGTAAAAGAGAGAAAGAAGTGGGGGTTGGAAGACATGCATCACACACACGCACGCTTATTACACAATTCGCCCTCTCTTGGGGGGACCAAAAGAATAATACAAATTTAACTAATTAACAAGCTAATTAAATAGTTACAGACCACTTAACTAGTTAAGCAAATTAACTAAGCTAATAAAGCGGTAAAACAGCCTCGGGAAGAGGGTCCAACGCATGCGTGCTCGGCTTCTCTTGGAAATCCACCACCATGCACAAACTGCCTCTATTTACCCTGCTCTGCTCCTCTGAAAATTGTGTAAGTCTCAATGATGCTCCAGAATCACTTCCTGATCACTGTAGAAGGTCACCGACCAAAAGGAAACACCACCAGCCAGGGGAAATTGGTCATCGACCATTGGTATGGCTCTCGGCCAAATATATTTAGTCGGCTGGCACTCAATATGGTCGGTCGACCATATCTTCCTGCAAAATCCTGTTTTGACAGCAGTAGAGGGCAAACTAGGCATGGCAATGCATTTTCAAGCAAATGTTTGCACCACCACCCTCCCCATCATGTTATGAATTCAAGGGAGTGTGGCCCTCGACCCTCGGGCCGTCAATCGCGCATTTCAATGCATGATGGTCCGAGGTGTCAAGTTGTGCATTTCGATGTCAAATGAAATGCACACAAACACCTAAGGGGCCCAACCTCTATCACGGTGATTCAAGAGGCAAGGCATGCATGCCAAATGCAACCTAAACATGCAAGCTAAGCATGCAATATGAACATGAGGGCAAACATGCACACATGCAAGCATGTAACAACATATCAATGGCAAAACATGCAACAACATGTTAGGCAGCTAAAAGAGAGAATGCATGCCAAATGCATTACAACCTAAGCATGCAACAACATGCCATATAGCTCAAGCAATGCAACAAAATGCAATATAACTAAGCATGTATCAATAATGCAAGCAATGAGCATGCAAAACACTATGCAACAAAAACACGCAAGCATGAAGCAATGTAACAACATTTGAACAACATGCAAACAATAGACTTAAACTAATATGGACAAGCCTCAGCCATGTCTAAATAAGTAGCCAAAATGCTATGGAAATGAAGGCAAATTTACATACAAACATGCATGCGAACATGGTCCAACACTTAAGCACAAAGAGGGGACTTTTAAGCACACTTAAAAGGAGATGATCATGGACCAATGACAAACATGGAAAACTCTGAAAATCATGTTAAGGATGGTGCCAAACCAACAAATCAAAGCAATCAAAGCATGCAACCAAGGTCCAAAGCTCAAAGAAAGGGGGGGGGGGATGGGTTAACCCATGGCCATGCCAACCAAGCCTCAAAGGGCTAAAGGGACTCAAAACAACCCCAAGGCAGACCAAAACAAGGTTAAAGACACACCTAGATGGCATCTGAATGGCCTAAGTCTAAAGGCATGCATAAAAGTCCAAACATGGAGCATAAAACATAAACCTTTTGAAGCATCAAAGGAGCCATAAATGCAAGTATACAAGCATGCTATATGGGCTGAAATGACATGATAAGTGGTGTCGAACCACTGAAATGATGCAAGGAGAGCATGCTAGAGAGGCCAACACTCAAGGCCTATAAGGGAGATTGCATGGTAGCTATACAACGCAAGTCATGGACGACCCAAATAACCAAAATCAGACCTCAAGCACATCAAAACATGCATAAAAGCTTCACAAAGCTCAGCCAAAATCATGCTAGAAACAAGGCTCAAAGCACAAAGAATGTTAAGGCAATTTCATGGTATTACAAGACAAGTACGCAAAGCATGCATGGTGTGTCTAAACCAACTTGAAACAGTGCTATATCATGACAAAATAAGCACAAATACCAACTAAGACATGGCCAACATGAACTTAAGAAAGGTGCTCACACATTAGGCTAAAATGACAAGTTTTGAAGACAACAAGGAGAGGGGATGGCCCTCTCCTTCTTAGGACCTCAAAACACCATCCTCACCACTGAAATCCCTCTGGATTTCAGTGGTGAGGAGGCCAATACAAGGTGGTCCCGGAGCTCACCAAAAATAGCACAAAAAGCAGGCCAAACAAGGCCTAAAGGGGGGTAAACAACCCCAAACACCAAAGCAAACTTAAACAACTATTTTAAGAATGTAAAATCAGAACTTTTATCAGTTATAGACTAAGCTCAAAAACAGATGCAAGATAGGCAAAAGGCTTATGCAAAAATGGGGAATAAAGAGCAAGAATCTCACCCTTGTAGACCACCTTCAAGAACAAGGCTCCAGCAGCCTTTCCAAGCTTAAATCCACTCAAAAACTTCAAGAACAACCCTTTGGCACCTCAGCAACCAAGGTAAGGTGTGATACTAGGTGTCCTAGTGCAAAACTAAGAACAAATACACCTTATACACATACAAGAGTGAAATAAAGGGAGATAGAGAGATACAAATCCTAAACCCTAATCTCAGACCCTCTCTGGAACGTTTTTGGAACCTTTGAGGAGGGAGGAGAAGCCCTCCCTTTATAGAGATTCACTCTTACAAAGCTTACAAAACAAGCTAAGCAAGAGGGAAATCCCTCCATACACGTGTATGGAGGGGGTGGATTGTGGATGCCAGCTATCACAGCTGGCATAAAATATCTGCCAAAAGCAGATGAACAGTGATCGGCAAGCCAAAAATGACAAATTGACCAAAATACTGCTCGACCGACCAGACAGAGTGCCGACCGGCCATAACCAATGGCCGGTAGCAACAAAACAGGGCCAGTGGCTTCGAGCCATGGCCGATGAGGTATGGGGATGGCCAACAGGCTATTTCCCACCCTCAGAAGCAAAAACACAAGTGTTTGGTGCAAAACCAAACACAAAACAAGCAAGTCAAGAGGTCTTGAGGCAAGGCGCGTGGTCGTGACCTCCGAGAACTCAGGATGAACACAAACATGGATAATCATCGAGTGTTCAAACGATGACGTCCAAGTCTTGAGGATGGTAAAAAATGGGGTGTCTACACCTCCCCCTCCACACTTGCATATAATGCAGTGTGCAATCTTCCAAAGCTCGCACATCCCCGCACGTGCGACCTCATCCCCCGCACATGCGGCCCTATCCTGAACGTGCAGCCCAAGGCCCTGCATATGCGACCCTAGTTCTCCAACCCATAATTTTTTCAGCTCAAACCTTGGACACTCTGGACCTAACCCACACCTTCCGCGACTCGTGAAATTCGGCATAGAAATGAAAAAGTGAAGACTTTCGAAAAGGTGTTTATTTTTAAAATAATAATCCAACATTATGAACATTGTTAAACTGAGGTTAAACAAAGAGGAACAATTTGAATACATGACCGGTCATCACAGGTTGTATATTTTGGAAATAGTTTTGGAGTATGGGAGTTTGGGATGATTTAATATTTCGTTATAATTGAGTAGATGTATGAGAGAGAAAAAGTGATTGAGAAGGAGAGATGAGAGAGAAAAAGTGATTGATTAATGTGTAAGAGATATAAAGTGATTTTAATTTATTTTTTTTCAAAATCACTAAACCAAACAAAATTTTAGAAAATTTTCGCCAAAATTTGTTTCTCAAAACCAAATCAAACAAGGCCTACAATTTTTTTTTGGTTTGTTTGATTGTATATTTTGAAAATAGTTTTGGAGTTTGGGAGTTTGGAATGATTTGATATTTTATTATAGTTGAATAGATAAAAAAAAATTGAAGGGAAAGTTTAGAATTTTTTTTTATTTGTTTGGTTGTATATTTTGAAAATAGTTTTGAAGTTTTAGAGTTTGAAATGATTTGATATTTTGTTATAGTTGAGTAGATGTGTGTGAGAAAAAAAGTGATTGAAAAGGAAAAATGAGAGGAACAAAATGATTGATTGATGTCTAGGAGAGAAAAAGTGATTTTGGGAAAAAAATTTCAAAAAATTTAAACTAAACAAAATTTTTAAAACAAATTTCGAAAATTATATTTTTCTCAAAAATTATATCTTAAAATATAAACCAAACAAGCTCAAAGTATTATTTGTTAACCAACCTACATATATATATATATATATATAACAGAACAAAAAAACAAAACAATACAATCGAACTAAAGTATTAATTTTTTAAGCAAACCATATATATCTATATAATAAGGGAGAAGAGTTTTTGAAAATGTGTAATTTATTTTAGAGATACATTCTGATTCAATGGTTTAAATTGTCTTATCTAAATTTCAATAGTTGAGATGTTTCCATTTCCCGCCCAAATGCTCTTTGAGCATCAACGGTTGAGAATTACCATCAAGATCTGACGGTATAAAATGTAAATTGAAGAAGTTCTCTCTCTCTCTCTCTCTCCTCTCCGTCACAGGTACTCATCTCTTCTCTCACTCTGAACAATTCGTCATCGTCCATATGTTCCTTTCTCTCTATCTGAAATGGGTCTCTGCCATTATTGCAGGAGAGTTGTGAGTGTAAACTTCTTTCCGGGTTGAGATCCCCTGTTCCTCTCTCTCTCTCTCTCTCTCTCTCATCTGCTCCGCTCCTCCTTTTGTTTTACGTTCACTCTTTTTCCATCGATCTTCTCTTCTAATTTTTGAACACAAATCAACCACAAAAAAATCATAAAACTAGATGGAGACCCAATCTTCCAACTAAAGACCCAGATTAAAACTAGATGGCTCAACCTCATGTAGATTCAGGGAAACAAAAATTAAAAATAAAAACAGTCGATCCAAATTCAGAAAAGACCCAGATTAAATCATATTTTCTGTTGAATTTGGTTATATAATTCATATTCTATCATTATTTGTCTGTTTATTTTGTTTGTTTATCTCGACAAAAAAAAAACAGATATCTGTTTGTTTATGAATGGTTTTGATCTATGCAACAAATTAACAGAGAGAATAAAGGAAGCGAAGGAATAATGGGAGGCAGAAGGGATTTTGTTGGCGTGTTGTGTTCATCGGAAAGTGGAGAAAAGAAAGAATTAAGAAACAGAAAACTAAGAGGGCTATGGAGATTTTTGTGACAGGGAATGGGGATAGGGAAATGGGTTTGTTTTATTATTTTTTATGTTGTTATGAGGGTAAGTACTGTTTGGATGGATAGCGGTGGCTCACGGAGGGGCGTGTGCTGGCGTCAATCGGTCAAAAGAGTTGAAGCTTGAGAGAGTTATGAGTCTTCAACTTTTTAGAAAGAGAAAGTGGGTCTTGACATTATTGGTTGGTAGAGCATTTAAAAAAAAAAAATTCGAGCACTAATTTTCTTTGTGGAAGCAAATCAAAAGCGCAAAAAATAGTGTGCAAAATCAAGCTCCTGCACTTGGAAGATCGACCCACAGTCTAGAGATGCTTGGAGGAGTTTTCAGCATGGTTGATTAGATCCTGAACAATGCGATTAATTTCAATTTTTTTTTTATTGGAATTGGTCCATCTATCTTTATCTTCTTCTTCTTTTTTCTTTGTCCTATATCTAAACTATTTCTTTTTTTTTTTGTTGAGATTTTACGTTTCAATTTGGCCGAGATTTGGAGCCTTTATAAAAATTTTATATAAGTGATTTTAATTGCTATACTTTTATTTTTTTAATGGTTAATTTTTTTCGTGGGTTATTTTATCCAATTTAATCTTTAACATTATGTTTCTTAAATGGATTTAATTTTTTTAAAAGGTTTTAAATTTGAAATAATACTTGATCTTTATAAAAATGGATTTTATTTTTTAAATGGATTTTGATTTTTGACATGGTTTTGAAAAGGGTATTGATTTTCTATAATTTAATCAAATCATGAATTTGAGAGAAAAGAGAGTGAAGAAAAAAAATAGAAAAAATATGAATGAAAGTAGGGACTCGTTGCGGCTCATTGCCACTGTCCATTCTGCAGCTATCCACCACCATCAAAAAAGAAGATGAAACAAAGGAAATAAACGGTTTGGAGAGAGAATAGTTAGAGATGTTAGAGAGAGAGAGATAATAGGTAGAGAGGAGTTGAGATGCACTTTGAATTGATCCAACGGTCCAGATTTGGGCAGGAAAAGCACATTTGAATTTGTTTTATTATTTTTTTATTTTTAAATAGCCAAATCTAAAATTTAAATAAATAAAAAATTTTGAAAAATGTTTCCGTTTACTAAGGAATGTAACATTATTATAAATGTTTATTTATTAAAAAACGTAACTACAATTTTCAAAAAAAAAAAAAAGGATATGACGGCGTTTCTACAAACGTCTCTTAAACCTTACATACTAACGGTCATATAAAAAAAAAAAAAAACGTTATGCAAAAAATGTTGGTTTTATGGAAAATGTTTTTTTGGGTTCGATAAATTTGAACTCAAAATTTAAATTGAGTTATGTTAAAATGTAATCTTTTCACAAGACAAGTAAAAAAGAGAAGGAGATAATGAGGGTGTGTGATTTGTTTAACGACTAAAAAAAGAGTTTTTTTTTAACTGAACTTTTTTACTCACTTCGGTGACAAAAGCCACGAGACATATTCTTATAATAAATTTTTTTTTTCTTCAGTTTTTACTATAATTTTATTGAGTGCATTTTTATATGGGTAATTTTATAAAAAGACATTTGAAAGTCGAAACCGGATCTGCACTTATATTTTGACCGCAAGATATATGGGTTTCTGAAATGGGTTTGGATTTGTGTGTGTTTGGGTTTGTGTTTTCTAAACCTTAATCCATATATTCAATGGAATCACACTTGATATACATCAATTTGATTTGTGTTTATAAGATTTGGGTTTCTATTTGTTTTTCTAAGATTTGTTTTTTTAAACATTAAAGAGAGAGAATGGGTGTTAATTTCCTGTGAGAGGAGAGAATGAGGAAGATAGACCCAGAGATTAGAGAGAGAAAGTGGTGAAGATGGAGTGGGAGAATGAGTGGAGGTTAGGGGGCCACCCGACACAACACCACACAAAAAAAAAGTGGGTTTAATTTTTTTTTAAAATCCAATCTTTTTGGAAAATGTTTGTAGAAAATGTTGGTTTTTTTTGGTGAATAAATTTAAAATCAAAATTTAAATGGAGTTTAAATTGAGTTCTGTTAAAAAAAAATGATGAATTTAAATTTGTATGAAAATTGAGTTTAAATTGAGTTTATGAGTTATGTTTATGTAGAAAATATTACTATTGTTGTGTATTTATGTTTGGGTACTTTTACAAAATTCATTTCAAAGTCAATAAATTTGAGAAATTGCATTTTAAATCAATACTTTTAAATTTAATTATATTTTAATCTTATAATTAATTTAGACACGGATATACACTAGGTGACACATTACTTTTATGAGTAATATATTTTTAAACCTCCAAACCAACCCTGGGGACTTGCCTGGTTAGAATTTATTGCCAAATAAATCAGTAGTTTGAAGGTGTTAAAATCTGAAGGTGTTAAAATCTATTGCCAGATAAATTATGGTTGTTGCCAAGGATAGTTAAACTTTTTGAACACTTTCAAGTTGTTGTAAGCTTTGAAGGCTCTGGAAATTGGTTCATCAAAACAAAGACCATGCGGGGCGGAATGTGATTGGATAGATGGAAAAAGCAAGCAGGAAAAGCGATAGAGAATGAAGTCAAGAGCTTTGGGTGACCCAAAACCGACCAAGGAAGGGGGTCCGAAAATTCCACGACTTTTGAGAAATCACAATATTGTATTTATTATTATTTTTATTTTTAGAATCTTAATTTGTTTAGCTTTATTGTTTGTTGGACAAACTACTAAATTGAAATTCTTAAATAACATAATAATTATTTATTTGGTAGTATATATATATATATCAATGGGTATAAACAACAGAATAATTATTTGTTTGCCGGCAGTGAGAGTATTTTGGTGCTTCTCTGTGGGCTGCATCACCTGAGTTTTGGGTTATTTCGTTGTTATTTTATTCGAGTTTTATAAAGCGTACGATACAAGTAAAATTGTTACAATTTTTTAAAAAGAATAGTATTTTTTATATTTTTCAATATTTTTGTCAAAAAATATTACAGACTTTATAAATTTTAATATGATACGTATGAATTACAAATGTATTTTGATCACAACATTATTTACATCGTGTCTTTAGACACGGACATACGCTAGTATATATATATATCTTACAAAACTTATATATATCTAGCAGGACAAAAAGCAAAATGATACAACGGGAAGGGAGGAAAAAAAAGAGATAAATTGGAGAAAAAAAAAAAAGAAGAAAGAAAGCCATGTACTGTAGCAGTACCTAACTGCCTCTTATTTATAATAGTAAGATAAAAAGCAGAGCAAAGCATATTATATATTATTTTACGTTCTCGTAACTCCAAATCTGGAATAGTTAAAGAGTTATATTAGAGTCACAATTTCCCCAGCAGAGAGTACCAGAAGCGAGGCAGTAGAAAGTCCCATACCAATGTGGAGTTTTTTTTTTAATATCTTAAAAAAAAATCAATTTAATTGACTGACTCACTTTTCAAAAATTATTTAGAAAATTAATTTGTTTTTTGAAATTACATTTAAAAATATAATTTTAAAATTAAAATTGTATTTTCAACGTATAATTTCACTTTGAAATCGCAGGTTGAAAATACTATATATCTTAGTGAAGTCCATATCATCATAAATTACATTTTTAACGTGCAATTTCATGGTGAAATTGCATGTTAAAAATGCTATTTCAATTTAAAATTGTATTTTCAAAATGAAATTTTAAAAAGCAAGTTAATTTCCTAACTAGTTTGAAAAGTAGGTCAATTCTCTAAATTATTTTTATTTTTAAAATATTTTTAAAAAAAACTCTACTAATGCGGCACTTCACATCATCATGCTCACGCAAAAATAATTAGGGTTATATATTATATATATATAAAAAAATATTTAACATCTTTAAATACCTCATTAAAAAGTCAGTAATTCAAATCTTTTCATCTGTATGTGTGACGACCGGTTTCGTTGTGCGTCTTTTTCCTCTTTGTTTACCTTTGGGTTTATCCTTGTTAGAGTGACGGTTTAAATTTGGAGTCTTGTTGATCGTTTGGATTTGTTTTGTTTAGAAATTTTTCTCAAAAATTCTCATTCTTGTTTATTCCGGTGTTGGATTTCATTTGTTCCGGAGGGTGTGAGGTTGGTCCGGAGCGTCTGGAGTTGAACCGAGAAATTCCTAGGCTGAGTCAGGGCCACACGTGCGGGGCCTTGGGCTGCACGAGCGGGGGATGAGGCCGCGCGTGCGGGGAACAAGGGAGAGGGGCTGAAGCACACTGCTAAAGGGCCGCACGAGCAGGGAGGAGCGCCGCATGTGCAGGGCAAGTGTGGTGGGTTGGTGAGATCCGAAAAATTTCCCTTTTCTTCTCTCTTTTGATTTCACTTTTTGTGTATCTCTATCTCTCTAAAAACATTTCCTCTCCCTTCTCTCTACATTTCTCCACACAAACTAGATCAAAACCCTTGATTTCTCAAGATCTATTTGAGTTGTGCCATAATTCCGTCATCAAAGTTGGTTATCATCTCGACGGCTTCGTTGTGTGCGGTGAAAATCGATATTAGGCATTATTGATTTTGGGGTTTCATCTCTATTCTTCTTCAATACTTGAGGTAGGGATTTTTTTTAAGTTATATATATATTTTTGCAAGATCTAGATGATTTTCAAAATCATCCTTTGATAAACTTTGAAAAATGTTGTTGATTCAAAAAGATGATTGATCTTGGAAAGTGGGTTTACCTCTTGATCTTTTTTAAATTGAAATTGGGGGTTTTAAACTATGTTGATTGAAGAAAGTTAATTTTGATGAGATTCTCTCAAATATTCAAAGATTTATGGTTTTGGTGAAAAACCTAGAAATTTGGAATTTTTAAATGATGTTGACAATTCATGGACGAGGTTGTCGTAATTATTTTGTGTGCAAAAATAAATAGATGTTTTGAAAATTGCTTATTTATATACATATAAATAATGAATTTCATGGAAATGTGAGAATTGTTGAAGTTTTGAAAATTGTTAAAAGGTTGTTATAGTGTTGAAATGACTAAATTGTTGAGATTGCTAGAGATGTGGAAATTTTATTATCTCTTGGATGAATTGGATATAAAAGTATATATATCATCTTATGAAATTGCTTTGAAATGTGGAAATGAAAATTTTGATCATAATGGGAATATTGTTTGGAAGTATTGAAAGTGGAAGAAATGTTGCATTATATTATTAATCATTGCATTGGCATATTAATTCATTTGATAATTATGAGCTCTAAAATTTGATTTGAAAACTTTTTATTTAGAAAGGAATGTTGGGAAACAAGTTTTTATGAAATGGTTTTGGTGTAAATATGTTGGAAGGTCTTGAAAGGTGGTGTAGATGGAATTGATTAAGTTGGCCTGTGTGTCCTTGGTGAAAGACCAGAAAACCCGCTCGGATAGGTGTCGAGCATTCCGGTTAATACCGGTAAAAATGACAAATTGGTAGTACTTGTATACTCTACTTGCAGACACCGACCTAGGGATTACCAGAGTTGTATTTACCGCCCCTTGAATTCAATTGTTAAGTTTTGAACAATGGACATTTCATGGCATCATTGAGCATGATGGTTTTTAAAAGATGAAAATATGATTTATTTGCAATAAGACATAGCATGGCATGTGCATTCATCTCTTGAGACTTGTATAAAATGTATAAACTTTGTTAAGGATTTTCTACTGGGCTTTATGCTCACCCTACGGGATTTTTGTGCAGGAAAAGATGTGGTGATTCTGCCTAACTAAAGGCGAGGGAATATGTGTTGAGAGTGCAAGGCTCTTATTTTGCTGTAACTCTGTTTGTAAGCCAAGGGCTGTATTTGTGTGGGTTTGAATAACCATTTTGTGTAACCACGCCTAAGCCTTGGAAACTTGTAAACCCTTGGGGGTGTCTATTTGTTTATGTTATTTTGATTTGAAGTGAATGCATTGTCACCTGAAGACTATTTGTATCATATAATGCAAGTGTAGAGATTTATCCTCGGTTTTACTTTAAAGAGTCATGGTTATTGTATTATCATTTGAGTATGAAAAATTGGGACATTACAGTATGTGAGTTTTATTCCCGTGTATCATTGAAGTTTTTCTTCCACTCTGAGAATTCTTCGTAAAGTTTGTATTTAATTTTTGTTATTATGATTATAATTTATTAAATTTCATTATAACATCTTATATGAATCAAATTTAAAAAATAATGTTTTAAATTTTATTTTAATAACTTGTATGTTATATGTCAGTTATTGATTTGTAAAGATCAGCCAATAAAAATCCAACTTCTGTCACATCAGGACAAATAATAATAACATTTTATAGTTCATTTTTTTATAAAAAAAATCATAAAATGAGCATATTACAATTGTACGGGGAAGAAATAATTCTCCTCGTATAATCCTGTTGACCCAGTCCACGCTCCTCCGTACGACGTCGCTGTAACAAGCCCGCGGGGGACCTCGCTACAGCTCGGACTCGACTTTTCGTAGTCACGGTTCTAAGTCTGAACCAAAGAGTCCAAATCCGGCAAATCGTTTTGAGAAAACAGATTTTTGAAAGAAGTGCCAAACATGGACTGCTTTGCCAGATACAGAGTCGCCACCTAAATATTTTATTTTGGGAAAATTTAGGAAACCCTGACTCATTTGCCTAAGGCCACGTGTCCGTCATCACCAAAGTTGCCTCAGCTCGGGAACTTGGGTACGATTGGGGAAGGTCACTTCGTGAGCACCCCCGCTCGCCCGGTCATAGACCGGCCTCTACTAACCATGATATCAATTTTTGAAAACATTGCGAGTTCTTATTCCATTTATTAGCCTAGGTTACTACGTGATGCGC